>VZRQ01004254.1:3984-36353 GCA_013397975.1 Machaerirhynchus nigripectus
AAACCCACAGACCCACACACAACAAAGCCCAGCTATTTATTAGAGTAGAACAACCATCAGCATCTGACTTTGTAGAGTGTCTTCTAAAGGCAGAAAAATATATAAATGTCTTATTAAAAGATATTCCATATCTCAGAGGCAACACAGACAGCCATATGATGTGGTAGTTTCTATAGTGACTACTCGCTTTCCTTTGAAAGTTTGCTAAGCAATCAGACAAAACCAGAGCAACTGGCTGTGCTGCTGTATAATTATTTCCTCTCATCCTCCCCCAAAAATACTGAACACACAGATTTTCTACCCTTGAATTGGAAATGCCCCTCCCTACAAAATAGCCTTTGTTGCATGAGAGAAAGGAGGGGGAGGTGTCAGAAACAACTCAGCGGTGCTGTGGAGAGCAGAAAATCAGTCATATTGCTGAACTGGCTTCTGGGTCTGGCAACCGGCTGGCTCCAGAGGGACCCTGGGTGGGAGCGCTGCCCGCCAGGATGCCCGTCAGGCATGCCATCCCTTCCCACGAGGCATCGCAGCCAGCTCAGCCGCCGGAGCTGCCGTCGGAGGCAGGTTACCAAGCTGAATAATGTAAACAGCACTAACAGAAGCACAGTGTTACACTTGGGCTTCCTGAAAACCTCTGGACTGCGCTATGGACTGACACACAGCACGCTTAGAGACCTTGAGAGAGAGATACACTCTGGTGGTCTCAAGGAAAAATAAAAGTTGGTGGTTTTCTTCTGTTTGGTTTTTTTTCTTTTTTCCCCAAGCCCTTTGTTCTCTTCCAGCATGTTTGCCCTACTTCTATTCGATAGGTGTTTAAAAGCAACACTTTTCTGCTCTGTGATATGAGCACTTCTATGGTAAAGCACTGAGTGAAATCACATTCTTGACTCCTTCTGTAAGTTTTCACCTGACTTTTATGAATGCCTGGTTCAACACTAATTCCTAGAGAACAGAGAATCAGAGCCAGGCTCAGCAGAGGTTCCATTCTTTTTCCCTCCCTCTACTCTTCAAGATCTACCAGACAATCCCCTGTGGCTGATTGACAGGAAGTGAAGCATAAGCACTTTAGTCATTGGGAAAAAAAAACCCAAACTACTTGGTCTCCAAAGAAACATGACTCACCTAACAGCAAAGACTGCAGTAACATTGAGTTTAACCTCCCATCTAAAGCACTAGTGTTCCAAATATGTCCTGGGTAGTAGAGTACAATTCAGTGGTGCATGATTTTTTTTTCCCAGTGCTCCTTCTTCTTCCAGAATGGTAGTGGGACAGTCGTTATTTCCTGTCCTTGAGCTTCTCAGTAAAATTTTCCCCTTCTTCTTGAGCTCTGGATTTATGGCAAAGATTTAGAGAATTCAGTGGTTAAGGCTGAGAAGTGTTGACTAGACCATCAATCATGTGGCCTTATTCTGTTGTGTTTAGGGTTTAATGCCTTTTCTGGATGAATATAGTTTGTGATTAAAAGCTTGGGAGATTATTTCCTTTGGAGAAGGGTACCTTGGGTATCAAACCTGTGAATTTGAAATTTGTTCTCTGCAAGTACCATGAAAATAAAGCGAAATTGCACTGATAATCACAGGAAATTAGCACAAAGATAAAGAGTGTATTCCAAGGAAGAGTCAGAGAAAAATGTGTGCATACCTTTGTTAGTGGTACGTTAAAAAATAAGTTGGCACATTGAATGTGAACTGTTCTTGTGGTTATTAATTTTATTTTTGCTGAATAATGTTCTGATACTAAAATGGAGTACAATTATGCTGTGACTTTGGAAGGACAATCATGGTTTTGATGTATTAGTATTCTAATATTGAATAAGACAAAAGCTTTGAAAAGGAAAAAGAGTTATTGCAGGATGAGTTTTTGGCGAGAGAAGGATCATCAAAATGGTTGTTCTTAACATACAATGAACTTAGGTAATGTTTTAATTAAAAGAAAAAATGTGTGCTATCAAAGTAGACCTTAATTGCCTTTAAATTGAGGAGACTGAGTTGTGAATGAGATTATCATCTCAGTAATTCATCTTCAGTCTGATGTGATATTTTGCTTCTGCACCTGTGACAAATCCAGCTGTCCTAGACACACTTCATAAAGAAACACCCTGAATTAATATGGTGTCCACATATAAATACTGAAGATTCAGTGACAAGCTGGTAAAAATTGTGGTTGCAGCAGTGCTCCAGAAGTTAGGAAAACCAATTTTAATACCTCACTCTGCCATAGACTGTCTCTGAGACCTTGAACAGACCCTTGAAGCTGGGTCAATATGAAGCAATCTGTGGTACCTGGTCTGAGCTGCAATACACTCACTGATGTAGCCATCCATAGGGCAGGGTCCAAAATTAGTCTGGCGTAAGATAATTTGTATTTGAATGGCTTATTGCCTTCTCAGACAAGAAAAGACTTTATGGGTGAAAACAATAGTGTTCACAGCTGAGATTCTCAGTATTTCTCAAAGCTGATCTCATTTCCTTCTGTGGAATCAGAATCAAGGTAATACAAGCTGGCTTTGAAAGTCTAGCTTGACAATGTCATTTGAACATTGCTGCTAGCATCAACTGGTTTGTTTGCAACAGCAACAGAAAATACCATCCACATTACTTCAGTGATTTCTATATTGTCATTGTAAGAATGTTGGAGGAATAGAAATAACTGATTACATGAAAAGTTTATTTGTTTGCTACCTGCCAGGATTTGTTTACAGATTGTACGTGGATATGTTAAAGAAGAAGTCAGCCGTGTGATTTATTGAAACGTGTGACTTATTGAAACTGATTTCACCTGAGCACATATGAATTTGTGAGATTTAAATGCAGGCTGGAGAGGAGCTTGGAGAAACCTTGTTCTTTTTTTGCTGCACAGGCAAGTTTTGTGTGAAACAGCATGTTTGTTTCAGAGATCCCCTTCCTGATACATATCCAGTCTTCTCAGGACACAAGAGCAGTGACCGACCTTGCTGCTGTGACTCGTGTGACAGCTCTGTAACTCCATGCTTTCCGCAACCTGGGAGCGAGCTGTCACTCCAGCATTTTCTGTGCTTGTAAGGAGTTGGGTTTCCTGGCTTCTTTCCTCCCCAGTCTCAGCCTGAGTCCCTCTCACGTAGTGTAGTGCTGTCACCTACTAGTCCCAGGCAAATAGTGGATTGGATTAGTTTTCCTCTTGCTATTTCACCCTGGCTGTGCTGATTACAAATGCATCTATATATTTCTAACATGTAAGGGAGGAGCATCTCCCAGGGTCAAGGGTCTGCTTCATTCCACCCCGGGGTAATGACTCTCCCATTATATTTTCACACCTTTCTTTCTTCATTTTGCACGTACAAGTGCTCACTTTCAGTGAAAGCGCAGCTATTTCCCTGTTGTAGAACTGAATTTTGAATTGCCTGCAAGATTTTGTCATCATCATGAAATCAGAAGAAAGAAAAATTATAACAAGGTTTTTCAACTTATCAAATACACCTCTGCATGCTGCCCAGTGCAAATATGGCCTTTCACCGGGGGCAATAAGTCTGCAGCGACCTTACCAGCAGGTCAGATGGGATGCAAAACAGGCAGCACTTGCTTCAGGCAAGGGCAGATGAAGGTTGAATACACTCTCTTGACTGATTTATATGTGGCAGCCAGGAGGACGATTCATTATATACTCTCCTGAGATGCAGGTGAGCTGTTGGGGTCCCTCTGGGGTAATTGCTGTACCATGTTGTATGTCACTAGAAGAAGCCTGAGGGCTGAGAGTCATCAAATGATAAACTGATAAGAAATGAGAGGCATAGTCACTGCTATGAATGTGTAGATTGTAGGATATGGGACCAGCATGCAGGTACAAGTACCCAAAGATGTCATGTCCCAAAGCTCTATTTCCTGAAGTGTCACAAGAAAATCTGATCCATCTGGTATTAAAGAGATACACAGAATTATAAAATACTGTGATGCAATGACATTTGCATCATGCAAGTGGCTAAAATGCCCCATCCAGAAAACAAATTCATTCTTAGCATCAAAAAACAGGAAAGCAGTAGTAATTTTCTTAGATTAGATGGAAAGATGCAACTGAAAATATCCTGGTAACATAAGAGGAAGTTCCCAAGTTGTTAATGAGACAACATTTGTCTCAGATGATAATACTGCCAAAAATTGCTAACACACTGAATCAGCAAGACTATTTTATAGCTAACTGTGGCTTTCTGTTGATACTTATATTTTCTTAACAATGAGCCAATATTTTTGGGTGATTCTGGAGATATTAAAAGCTCACCCGGGTATGCTCCAGGGCAACCTGCTGCCCCAACCCTGCTGGGATCAGAACTAGAGGATCTCCAGAGGTCCCAGCCAGTCCCTAGAATGCTGTGATTCCTTTTTGCCTAATGCTAAATCTGCTAGTAACTATTCCCATTCCCCTCCTTTCCCTGTTCCCCCCTCCCCAAAATAAACAGATTTGATAGCCACATCTGTCTTCTGGGTTTAGTGAGCAACTATAAATTAAGTGGAAAATTTGAAGACGGATGAGTAGCATTTTAAACTTAAAAATATAGGGCCTAGGAAGAAAACAAGACTGGAAACAGTAGGTTAAAGCAAAAAGACTCAAACTGAGATGACTAATTCTTTGAAAAACGCATCAGAACATTTGAGTGTTAAATCGGGGGAGAATGAGACAGTCCACGATGGGCCCAGTTGGTAAAGCTGAGGCCAGAGGTTTGGGTTTTTTAAAGAAAGTCAGTGTTCCTGTGCAGACAGAGGGCATCCCAGTCATCTGCATTGCTTGTTGCCATCCCAGCCTTCGAGTCTAACTGCTTTGTTCTTTCTCATCCGCTTGTCAGACTGGCAACATCCAGGTATGGGGGGAAATCCTGATGGCACAGCATCAGGGATCCAGGGCAGTTGACCTGGTGGGTCCTTGAAGCAACAAAACTGCTGTTGGGTGCTGGAATCTCTCCTCCAGTAAAGGCATTGTTGGGATGGCTGGAGAAAGAAAGGGCGAGTCCCACCAAGCCATCCATTAATGTGAGTTAATTGCATTGCTGCTCTGCTCAGTGCTGCTGCCAATGCTCTGTTAGGATTTGTTGTGACTGTATTATGCCAGATCTTAGACCAGGTGATAAAGGCAACCAAGAGTAAAATCAGACATTGCCTTTAATTCAGCATTTTCAGCTGTCAAAAGAAATGTATGGTTCCTCATGGGTAGGTGCTGATTATGGGACTTGCAAAGGAATAGATGGCACAGGATTTCTAAGGAATTTTCTGATTGCTAGGGAGGCAAATTCTCATGGAAATCTCAGGAATCCCACTTCTGAAGTCACTGGGTCCAAAGGAGCTGGGGTTAAATGTGCAATTTCTTGCTGATGGTACTGGTAGTATGTGACATCTGTCATTTTCCGTGTGCTAAGAATAAAATACAAGTGTATTTAACAGTATTGATTAAAATCCCACCCTGAAGCAAGTTCAGACACTTGAATTTGGATTTCTCCCTGTCCAATCTCTCTGAAAGGCCACCTGTTCTTTTATAATTTCTCAGTTACCCAGGATATTTTGGCTGTGTTGGCCAAATGACAAATGTCTTTGCATGAATCTTCTGTATACTGAAAAGATGCAGAACTGAAGTAGCTGTAGTAACTGTAGGGAAACTTCATCTCCACTTGCTGGAAATAGATCCATGACCTGGATTAAAAGCTGCGCAGGATAAAATTTCTGTGATCAGCTGTCCAGAGCAAAACAGACAGAAGCAAATCTAATGCGGCAGCATTCCTTGCAATGAGATTTTGTTGTGACCAGATGTCCATGATAGTGAATTTACAGCAAAGAATATGCGGAAGAGGAGAAAAATCAAAATGGCATTCTGTTATTCTTGATATTTAAAGTATATTTGCAAGGAAAAAATTCTTTGTGGTAATTAAAATAGGAAACACTGACATGCATCATTAAATTTTGAAAATCAACACTAATAATTAGAGGAATGCTAAAAGGGATCATGCAAGTGATTGATGCAGGCCTGGCACACCTCAATTGTGTTAAGATAGCAAGAGGGCTGGTAGACCTGAAATGCTCTGCCAACACTACTTTAATCAACCCGCCAAATCTAGCCCTTCTCTTGCTCTGGCATCTGTGCCTAGCCCAGCAGCCAGAGAGTGGATGCTGCTGCCATGTGAAGAACAACGCTGGAGGGTACTGTGAGGACTTGGTTTGTGACAATTCCCCCTGCACAGCAAGATGTCCTGCTTCCCTCTGAAGAGGTGGCTGGAAAGTGGAAGGGGAGGCAGTGAAAACCCTGATCCATTCTGATAGCAAGATTTATTGATTCTTGAGAATATTGCATTTTACAGTGGTCTGCCTTTTCCAGTTAATGCAACTTGAATCTGAACCTGGAAAATTTATGATGCTTTTTTAGATCAATACAAGCCTGCCCAGAAGTACAACATTTATGCAGTGGTCAAAAAATTGAGAAAATACAAGGTTAGTTATTTCAGCTGCGCGGCAAGGAATAATAAATACACTTTGGAGATGAAGTCTAATTTTGCTATGGAGTGATCCAGCTGTTTGAGACATCAAGAAGAGATCAGAAAATATGTTACAGCCTGCAAGTAATCTTGTGTAACTGCAGACAAAAATTTTGAATGAAAATAGGACTGAAAAATTACTCTTTTAAAAAAAAAATCTACATGGTTACTAAGGGAAGACAAGCATTGGCCCTAATAGCACAGCTGAGTTCTGAGAAAGAAATTTCCACATAAGCATAAAATTCTCCACATAAAACACCTTTTAGAAGTCCTGTCTGCTACTTGTACCTTAAATGTTCTTTGCTAGTGGGCCAGTCTAGGTGACTTGCCTAGTCTCTATCATACCTCCCTTCATCCTCAAGGCTGCAGCTCAGGATCTGAGAGGTAAGGATACCTGCCCCTTCAAGGCAAGCTATATCATAATTGTCTATTATGTTTTGTGATGTTTTCTTCCTTTAGGGAGCAGGGTTTAGATGACAGCATTGCCTGAGATGTCCTGCTGAGGCAAATTATGTGCAGTGTTAGTCACCACAATAAGATATTAAGCCATTAGAGAGTATCCAAAGGAGTGTTGTGAGAATGGTGAAGAGCCTTGAGATTAAGTTGTATGAGGAGTGGCTGAGGTCACTTGGTCTGTTCAGCCTGGATAAGACTGAGAGGAGACCTCATTGAGGTCTGCAACTTCTTTGTAAGGGGAAAGGAAGGGGGAGACACTGATCTCTTCTCTCTGGTGACCAGTGACAGCATCAGAGGGAATGGCCTGAAGCTGAGGGAAGGGGAGGTTTAGGTTGGATACAAGAAAATGGTTTTTCACCCAGATGGTGGCTGGGCACTGGAACAGGCTCCCAGAGAAGTGGTCAAAGCACCAGCCTGACAGAGTTCAAGAAGCATTTGGACAACACTCTCAGGTAGATGGTGTGATTCTTGGGGACGTTGCTGTGCAGTACCAGGGGCTGGACTCAGTGATCGTTGTGGGTCACTTCCAATTCAGCATATTCTGTGATTCTGTGAAGAGCTGTGTAGATGCAGCCTTTCAGTACTTAAAATGGTTTTATAAAAAAGATGGAGAGAGGTTTATTACATGGGCAGATAGTGATAAGACAAGGAGGAATTATTAAAATTAAAAGAATGGAGATTTGGATTAGATGTTAGGGGGAAATTCTTTACTGTGAGTGTGGTGAAGCATGGTAATAGGTTGCCAAGAGACATTGTGAATGCTGCATCCCTGGCAGTGTTCAAGGCCAGGCTGGATGGAGCTCTGAGAACCCGATCTAGTGGCAGATGACCCTGGCCATTTGCAGGGGGGTTGGAACTAGATGATCTTTAACGTCCATTCTAACCCAAACCATTCTAAAAATCCCAGGGGCTCCATACTTTCTTCTAGTTCAATTCTTTTGTTTCAGCAGGGCTTCTTCTGTCTCCTACTCCTGCTTAATCTCGATCAGCTGGGTTGCTCTGGGCCTCTAATAAACTCTGGTGAGCATGGATTTTATGTTTTCCTACGATGCCAACTTAACTCTGAGATACATGGATGACACATAAATGCCACTGTCACGTTCTTCCTTGTGGTTCTTGATTTTTTTTCTCCAGAAATGTGTTCCAAACATACTGTCAAGCCCTCAAAGCCCTCTAACTTCAGGTTCAATAAAGATGGTTGTTCTGACCAGTGCCAAGGTCATCAGAACTTGTATGAATTGCCAGTAATTGGCATGTAGCTATTAGGACAACCCAAGTACCTGTTCACCAGCTAGGTATATATAAGAAGGACTTGTGCCACTGACTTCTGGCCCATTTTTCATGTTTCAGCCCTTTGCTACTCTTGAAAGCTGGGCCTATTTAGGGGAAGCCACCACAATGTTCCCATTCTGCTGCACCCAGAGGAATGAAGATATCCATCTGTGGTCTGTGATGGGGGCAACTGCACATGGCCTTGCCGCTGCACACTTTCAGAGCTTTACCAGTGGGGTAGTGGGCAGTAGGCAGATTTGCATAACTGTGGTTGCCTTCCACAAACTGCTTAATCCAGTTTAATGTTCCACCCAAAACCTGAAAAACTGTGCAGTGCCCTAAATTGTGCTCTCAGGTAGAACTTCCTTAGCTCCAAGTCTGGGTGTAAAGGGGCCCTTTTAGAAATATCTGCAGGAATATCTGCAGCAACAGCATACAAGTACTCTCGTATTCCTCCCATCCTCCTCCTGATAAATCCTTCCCCCTGTTAGAGGCACTGGTACAAAACTCACCCTGCTCCTCACTGAACACATGATGCATGAACTTTTTTTTAGACTACAGCATTCTTTAGGCTGCTGGTAAACAATGCAGATGTAAGATCCTGAGTGGCTAGTGTTTAATGAATTGTTGAAATTAAAGCAAAATGGCTTTTTGCTTCTGTTTTGTAACATGTTATGTCTCAGCACTGCAGTTTGGATCTTGCTGCCAAACACTGCTGAGTTTTGGAACTCACCCAGTCCCCATCTGGCTTCTGAAGCACTTCATGCAAGCACCTAGGGCCCACTGAGGAGAACTGTGTGATACTGTGAGCAGCAAAGATATAACAAAAATGACAGAAATGCTTTTAGAAGAGTCAACAAAAGAATGTGTTAAGGAAGCATCAAGAGAGTCATTCCCAACGGACCTCTTTTTTTTGGTGAGTGAAACGTGTTTGGGAATCCAAAGGCAAGTTAGGGTCCTCCAGAATAAACTTCTAATCTCAGGCATTTTATAGTTTTCCATCACTGTTTTCCCAGTACAGCTGCAATGGATTGCAAAGCATTTAACAGAAGCCAAGTCCCTGTGATTCAACCCTTTCGCCTGACATTCTGCAAACAAATGCGTTCATTTTCAATAAAGGTCATAAGTTAAAGGGAAGCAGGAGAGCTATAAAATGAAAATGTGTGCTATCTGAAACACTGTGACAGAAGCAATATAGAGCAGATATTGGTAATGCAATGTAAACATTGGATGCAAGTCCAGTAACAAAGCTAGAAAAACAGTATTTCAGCCAGCAAAACCCTGAAAGAAGAACTGGAACTATGAAAAAGGGTTTTAAGCTTGTCAGCCTCTGTTTTACCCCAATGGTTTGAAATTGCAGCAGCAGGGGTTCTTGTTTACAAAGGACATCTTTCATCTCCCTGCTGCTGGAGACAGTGAAAGGCACCACACACTCATTTTTTGTCATGGACACTTTGAACAGTGAGGCAAATCAGAAGGGAAGGTGTAGCAAAGACCTTTGTGAAAGTAAGGGTGAAATGCTATGGGATAATAGGTAGTGAGCTGAAAATGAGCCTGTAGGCCACTCTTTACAGAGCCAGACCTGCTGCATTTGTTGCGGCTTTGTGGTGGAGTGGCATTTCTCCAGGGAATGTCACATGTATGTGTATGTGTGTGTGTGCCCCTGCTTTTCTTATTCAGTTTTCTCAGGAGTAGCCCACAGATGACAGCTTAGAGGCCCTGGTGAAGATCCTGATTAGTGTCCCAGTTTTAATTGGGGATGCTCACTTGCCAAGTCTAGAATTTATTTAAAATTTGATCTAGAGGTCACTTGCTGTTAATTAGAGATTATTTCCTGTTTATTAAAGGTTAGACACTATGAAATGTGCATTTAGACTTAGCTGAAAAAGTTTAGTGTAGAATCATTAATTGTCCTTGGTTTGTAAAAGAATGTTGGCAAATCCTCAATTTTACTTCTCCAAATGAATGGTAATTGTGTTTGCTGTGTTTCACTTGGGATTAGTAATACTTTGTGTTTTCACCCCAAATCAATCTGAATTAGCTTCATTCTCTCAGTGATTAAACTATTGCCCCATTTCAGTAATGTCACCTATTCCTTATATATTGGATGAAAACAGACACTTCCCCTCTTCTTATTTTTGCATATTTCTGCCTCTGAGTCTGAGCTGGTGAGTGGAAAAGGTGAAAATGCCAGCAAGATTCAAACTGGCGTTTGAGTTCACATGCACATATGCTGAACATTCCTTTATTTATATCTGCTTTCAGAATTAGCATTTCTGTATGTATGCAAAGGCCGACTAGGGAGTATCTGACAATGAATGTGTGAATTTGAATGAATGAATGAATACCCACTCGCGTGCAAAAAACACGTCTCTGTGTTTCACATACAGTTTTAGAGGCAGGAGTTTAAAAACTAGTAGTGAAAATAGAACCTTAAGGTAGGCAGAAGTAGCAAGAGGATGGAGACAACCTAATGTGATGACTAAAAAGAACTGCAGAGCTGTCCTGAAACAATATCTATGGTACCAAAGCTGACTTGCAGGGTCACGGTGAGTGATAGCAAAATTACCATGGGTGGTTCTGTGTGTAATGAATTTCAGGTTTTTAATGCTGCGTCAGTGATGGAGTATATTATTACATGGCCAAAGGGGGTTGATATGAACAGTGATTAAGTCTTATGATCCTTCAAGCAAATTTAGTATTAGAGTTGCAACGTGCCAAATCTGTCACTGAATGTTACGCTAATCTCCCATTGACTTTTGTGGCAGTTTCCCTTTCAAAGTGATGGCAAAAGGCCAAGGGTTCTGAGGAAGGTGGCAATGTCCCAAAAAATAATGTAAATGGAAAAATAAGAAACTTTTGTTATCAAGGAACTTTAGGCATGTTGGGATTCAAACTGTTCTGCTATATTTTAATGTGTCTTTGTGAGGCATATTCTTGGAGATGCTCCAGTTGTGAGACCCTCCAACAATGGAAAGTGAGCAAATCAAAGATCCTGGGAGATGACACTAAATATATTGATGGAAAAAGAACACTAGGACACTAAAAGTTGAGTACAATGCTTCTGAAATGAGAAGGAGGAGCATCTGATGAAATTTTAGAGGGTAGGGCAGGAAATAGGAATCATTCCTGTGTAGCTGCATCCAGGCACTGAGTGAAAACTGCCTGGGCAGTGTCTGCTCTGAAGTTTTACAGTACAAAGTCCCCTACCTTGGAAAATGCTGCAGCAACAGGCTTAAGATCCTCCCTTTTCATTATTTTGTTTTTGAAGCTTGTCTTGAGATACTAGTTATCTACTGGTTTTGTTTCATGGAAGGAGGGCCTCCACTGCCCTGATTAGCTGTTTCGGTAGAGCTCAGATGCTCGTCTCACACAGCATGCTTGAGTAGAGGGCATTGTTTCGTTACAGATCCATGGTGACTTGCACTTTCCTATTTTTTTGCGTTGCTTCTGAGGGCTGTATAGTTGATTATTTAAGTGCCCTCTTATTAGCAAACATTCTCTTGTGTTAAGCAAACAGACAATAATTATATTTATTAAATATAAATTGGTCTATAAATTTGGGTAATTAGAAAGCCATTAGAAAGCATAGAGAGCAAAAAGTATGTTAAAAGGCTAATTTAGCAAAATGAGACTATTATAATAATCATTACAAAATGAGGAGAAGAGGTTTGATCAATTTTGAAAGTCCCCGATTGACTGAAGACTAATGTTTTTGTGTTCATATTCTCCCTAGAGTAAACATGCAAAGAAATAGATAGTGGTTGGAAATTATAGTGAAGACACTTAGAAGTGTCTGGTTAGGAAAGAGAACAGAAGGAAGAGAGGATAGCAGCTCTGAGAGGATATGAAAGATGGATTGAACAAAATTAAAAAATTAAACACAGCCAGCCAGAAGAAAAGAGCAGAGATGAGGAAGGTGCCAGTTACAAAACCTGAGGCTTTCCTGCAGGCAGAGACCATCTAGGAGGTGGCTGGAGCAGAGGGGGTGGTCCTGCAATACATCACAGAGCTCACCTACTTATTTATATGCAAGTGATAAATTCTGCTCCTCTCTGTTGTTAGGTGATGAAAGAGGGGATCAGCTCTCACCTGAAATCCACACAGGCTTGTGCAGGTATTGTGTCTCCTGTAGTCTTTCAGATCTTGGTATTCTTCCCACTCAGGATTTGAAAAGAAGGTTTTTTTGGACACAGAGAATACCTTAAGGAGTGAATAGTGTCGGGGCAGGACACTTTCGATTGCTTATAACAGAAAAACTGGAAGCAGGATCTTTGTGACCTTACATTTTGTGGGAATTTTGTGTAGCGAAAAGGGGTCTGTGGAGCATAAATTAGCAGTGAAAAATAGAGATGGGGCCATTTCTGAAATATGATAAAAACAGGGGGTCTGAATTATTCAGCTGTGTTTTGCTTTTGAAGTTCATAGCAAAGCATCATGTTTGCTCACAAAAACCCTAAAGCTATGAAAATGTAAATGGGGAGCTGGGATACCATGTGCTCTTGAAGACAATTCACTTTCACTGCTGATATGCAGTTGGAAGCAAATATGGGCTACCAAGTTTGGTTATCTGCAGGACTGAGAGATCCTAACATGCTTGTGATCCTTCCAGCTCATTCATGTTTTAGAGTTTAGAGGATGCTTCTCTGTGCTTGGAAAAGAATAGCCTTTATAAAAGCTTGGTGGGGTGATAGAGACGTGTGGGTTGGCAGAAGGCAAACTGAGTGCTCAGGGTAGGAAAAGCCCTTTCCTCTGGAAGCCAGCAGCCCAAGAAGCCATGGGCCTAGTTCCTCCTGGAAGAGCAGTTTGAGTTCAGTTCCAAAGTCTGAAAATGGGAGCTGTAGCAAGCAGGAGGAAAAATGGCACAATCTCTTACATTTTTAGTCACCATTTTATTTTAAGCAGCTACTTGCAAATATAGTTTTAAGAGCAGCTAGTCAATATATTAGTTCCCTTCTAATACAAATCCGAATAAGCAACTCATGCATTAAATATATTAAGGCCTTTAAATTTTCCATTAATCCTGTGAAAATTCTATTTTCCCTATAGACAAGCTGTTTATTATAATAATTAATAACTAATGTGCTGAAACCTGAATTTGGGTTTCTATTACTCCCTTTCTCTCATGAATGCCCAGATATACACTTTTAATACACCTCTCAAATACTGTTGCTCCTATGAAACTTCTACGTGGAGATGAATACATTTATAAAAATGTGGGGGGTGTGTGTGTGTCTATACTTGTACATNTTTTTAGCACGGATAAAACAAAGCCACCACGATGGGACAGAAGGAGAACCAAGAACAAACTACTGTACAGGAAGCAGCAATTTCATCCACATGCATCAGGCAAATTCTCAGTCCTTTGTGAAACCCAGTGCTATCTTGAACACGCAGGTTAGGAGAAGGCAGGTGGTGAGTTAAACTANTCATGCATCTATTTGTTTGGGGCAATTGTTTAATTCTATTACTGGTGGAGATACATTGGCCTTGAATAGTGCACAGCTCATGCTTTTGTAGGAAGAGCCAAGATTGAGCCAGAGAAGGACATTTTCACTTGTGTGAAGTAATCGCTGTTGTTTTCTTTCAGATTTCTGCAACACCCGCCACTAAATAGTTTACCGTGGAAGTGAGCTAGTGGGTAATGAAATAACAAAAATGCATAATGATAGTAATCAAAAAGTATATCTGAGTGTAAATGAAGCAAAACTGAATAATTCAACAAGAACATTTTTTTTTTTCCCAGGGAAGCTCCCTGCTTCTAGCCAGGTGGAAAGTAAACAAAGGCGTGTGACCTCTGTGGGAGAGTGTCTCTGCTCCAAATAGCACAATGTGCTCTTTTATTATGTTAGTAAACCATATTTTCTTTATCCTGGCAGACTTTCTTGAAGACTGGGAAATTAAGAGGTTTATGATTTTCATGTGGCTATGAACATAGGCTGAATTTCACCAGAAATTTTTATTCCCCGTTCTTTTGCAATAGATTTATTCTCCGAACTTTCCCAGAACACGGGATGGGCAGCATCCCCACAAATATACACATTAGACTAGGAACTGACCTCATATCCTCAAAAAACCCCAGGAAACACTGCCTGGAAGTGTTAGACTTCCAAATGCCCACTGACCCCTGGGTGCACAAACCAGTGATATGATGCAATATATGATGTTCAGGCATCACAGCATAGTCATGCCTGGCACTCTTTTTTCACACTGTTAGAGATTCAGCATGGATCCTGTGGGGGGAAAAAAGGCTATTGTCCAGCCTGTCTGCAGCTGCAGGATGAATGCAAGGGGGATGGACAGGGGGCTGCACAGCCACTGGGATCTCCCGTGCTCTCAGACATGCATGAGGCTAGTCTGCATGGATGTGTGGTAATGCAGAGCATGTTTCCACACCTTCCCCTCCCCAGTCTGTACAACAAAGGACAAGCCTGACTTTAGACACATAGCAGCTCAGAGGGTGGGGAAAAAAGGATAATCTTGAAAGGCTGTAGAGTAAAATGTGTCTAATATAGGAGACTGATGTGCAGTGGGAAAAAAGTGAATATAGGACTGGTGTTTTTCTTATCTTTAGAATCACACTGAAACTATTATAAGATGGCATACTGTGTATAAGATCCAGGCAAATGATCTCACTTCTGAAGGATTCTTCTGTTTGTTTTCCGTTTGTTTTTTTGGTAAATGAGATGGTTTCTGTGCTATAGAAGCCACTTTGAAGTTAATGAAACTGTACGTAAAAGGCTGGCACATGTTTCATTTTAATATGTTGTTCTATATTTACAGTACTTCACATATAGCAGGCAGGATGCTGATCTCTTCTCTACCAGTACATATCCAGAATAACTCCACCAGCTTTGATGTAACACATGCCAGTGGAAACCTGACAGTGCAGCGCGCTCATTTATTTACCAGCCATCACCTACTAATGGTTGGTCACTTCTAAAATACTGCTTAGCCTTAAGAGCAGAAGGGCCATCCTAGTCAGTGCTGTGTCCTTGGGCCCAGGCTTCACCCATGTGCAATGCTGTACACATGCTGTACACCTCTGATGGGACCTCTGTGCCTACACAGAGCCGCTCTGCCACCTTCTCAGCGAGAGCTGCTTCTGGGTACATCAGCCTGAGCTGCTCTACCCGTACCAGGCTCACCAGCCCTGCCTGCTGTGGCAGATGCAACCATCATCAAAGTAAAACCTCAGCACATGCTGTAGTGCAACCTCCACACTGTTGGGTGGGGTTTTTCGGGGGGCATGGTATGCACAGAGGTAAGACGGCACCGAGTAGATGAGGCTCCTTACCAAAGAAGAAGAGATTTTAACGCAGCAGACAGCTAAATGCCTATTACCTTGGTTCAAAAGGCCATTATTCTTTGAAGACCTTAAATTCTGAAGAGCAGGGATCACTCAGCTCTTCAGAAATCTCAAAGTCAGTTCAGAGCCCGTGAGACCCCCGTTTTAAAAATTCTGGTAGATGGATTTTTCTCTGCCCTGTATCCTAGATTTTTCTGAACCTCTTTTGGCAGCTCAGTGTAGTCTCAGAATAGCATCATAAAGTGGAAACTCAGCACTGTTTCTTATTTCATGAATAAAGATTTGGCAAGTGATGTAGATATTAAGATCAAATCCAGTCTCATCATGATTCTTTCATGAATTTTCTGACCCGACTGCTAGTAAAGTTTGTCTGAGTATGCAATTAAGTAATGCCTGCTCAAGGGATGGGATTAATAAATTAGTATATGTCAGTGCAGTGTCTTTTGGAAGCAGTGCCCAGTCTCAGACTGATGTGATTGGCTCTAGACAATAAGACAGTGGCAATGTTTTTTTCTGACAGAAGAAAGACTGCTCTGTAAATTGGTTTCCTTCTAGTGAATCCAAATGCTCCCTGCCTCCTCTTGCATCCTCTGAAAAGCAAGTTCTTTTACATAACTCAATATATAAAAGATCTGGCCAGTATTTTGGAATCCAAACATTTCATTTATTTTCTATTACTTTAATCCAAAAACATGTCAGAGAAGCTGCTGTGAAGAAGTTGCTGTGAATCAGTGTGCTACTACTGAAATATGAAGCATATGTGCCTGTGCCTTGAAAGAAAGCACCACTTCTTTGTAGATGTTTTCATTTTGAGCATTAAAGCACTTTAAAGAAATTAATGCATTAAATATAAAAGATAAAAAACATTTATTAGTAAAACACAATATGATCATCCATTTTGACAGCCAAGTGATATCTCTTATTTATAGGAAGATCACTGTACGCATCCAACTTTTTTTTATTATTGCATTCCCAGCATTGCCATCTGAGGCAGGAATGTGAAACCCAGGGAAATGAAGACATCTGTGTTTTGGCAAATTACAGTAAAGGCTTTATTACACCGGTACTGAATAAGGAATCATACCACTGAAGAGTCTATTAATGGGCTCCTTTCTAGTGAAAGAAAACAAGTCCATAAGATAGTGATTAAAGAAATAAGGAAAAAGGACAAATACTATGGTCTCATCATAGTTCAAATTTATCATGAAAAATGAACAAATAGTCTGTCTTCTTTCTTAAAAGGAAAGGAAAAAAGGTGCCCATAAAGGCAGGAGTATGAAAATGTTCCTTTCCAGGATCTCAGTTCGTAAGAGCATGACTGCTGGGTATAAAAATCAAAATTGCAAAGAGTGACATGGCACAAACATAGGAAATTCCATCATCAGCCTCCTGGGATACCATTACCCTAATGGAGGACAAGATCAAAATGGTCTGGATAGTTTTTTTTGGAGCTGTACTCATGGCATCCATCCAACAGCTCCAGAATTACCCAGGATGCAAATTAAAGGGGAGCTATCAAATATCTTATGGAATCTTAAACCATTGTTTCGTGTTAAAAGTTTATACCTACAAAAAGTAAACTGTCACTTTTTTTAATAAAAAGTAAATCACTTTTTTTTTTCAAATGTTGCATGCTGCTGTATACATATATCAAGCATGCAGACAGCCTTAAACCACATTTTAGCTAGCTCATCCATCACTATCATATCCAATTTTTGAGGGTTTCTTTTGGTTCAGTTGAAAAGAAGGAATAATAATTATGAAGGATTTGAGTGAAGTGAAATTACGTCCATGGCATATGCCCCTTATTTGGTAAATGCAGTCTTAATGAAAGAAGGAATAGAATATTTCTTCCATATTTATATTGCTACTGTAACATAAATTCTATATTCTGTTCTTTAAATGCATTAACAACAGAAAGAGGGCTAAGGAGAAACTCCATCCTTTTTTGGATATGGGGGGAAAGAGTTACAGCTCAAATCCTGTGTTCAGTTTTGGGCCACTCACTAGAAGGAAAGACATGGAGGTGCTGGAGCATATCTAGAGAAGGGCAGTGAAGCTGGGGAAGGATCTGGAGCACAAGTCCTATGAGGAGCAGCTGAGGGAGCTGCGGGTGTTTAGCCTGGAGAAAAGGAGGCTCTGAGTTGGGGTGGGTTACCCCACTCTACAACTACCTAAAAGGAGGTTGCAGGGAGGTGAGGTTCGATCTCTTCTCCTAAGTAACAAGTGGTAGGACAAGAGGAAATGGCCTCGAGTTTCACCAGGGGAGGTTTAGATTGTATACTAGGAAAAATTTTTGCACTGAAAGGGCTGTTGAGACTGGAACAGGCTCCCTAGGGTAGTGGATGAGTCATCATCCCTGGAGATATTTAAGATGTGTAGATGTGGCACTTAGAGAGGGATGTGGTTTAGCTGAGGACTTCGCAGCATTGGACTTAATCATCCTAAAGGTCTTTTTCAACCTAACCAATTCCATGATTCTATGATCATTCTATGTATTTTTCCAGTTTCAGGCGTATTTTTCAGCAATTAGATGTAGACTACTAAATTGCTATTCTGGATATCACATGTCCTGATTACCAAATACTATGCTTGGACATATGGTTGGATAATAAATTTATACATTGTGTATCACACTGGAAAATACAAGTGAGCAAACATGCATTTAAAACAATAAAAAACCATCTTCATCATTTATCTAATAAGAAAACCATTTCAGTTAATGTCCCTTTGCAATGTCCCTGCCAAACCATTTCCATCTGAAGCAAAATAATTGCATTGATCACCATGGCATCACTCTTATTTTCTCTAATGGACCTGGAAATAGCTCTGGTCCTCATCTACAGATATGCTTACCCAAGACTGCAGTAACTGTTTCAGAAACTAGAATCTGGTACTTCACCAAAGCTGATTCTTAGTAGAAAGTTAATTCATGAAAGAGATTGCTGTGCTTTGATTAGGAAAAAAATAATACCCAGCAAGTGAAATAATCCAGGATAAGAGATCAGAGTTAAAGTTATTATTCCTTCTCTTTGGGGGATGAAATAGTCCATGACAGTACAAAACAAGAGGCTGTATGGCTCTTACTTTCCTTATGTCTTGCCTCTTTTTCCTGTTCATTTTGGTGGAATTTGGCATGTGGTTGTCCTTTAAGTTCAAGATGCTACAAAGACATTATCAAGAAGAGATATATGGCCCCAAACAGAATATTCCCAAGTGAAGGGTCTTATTTTTTGGATGGGAGTGCGCAGATTTGACATTTTTTTAGCATGTTGGGGAATTTGCATGCAACCCAAGGCTTTGCCCGGAATATTAATCATTACAGAATGTCTGGGTTTGGAAAGGATCTTAAAGATCAAACTTAGTTCCAACCCTCCTACTTTGGGCAGAGACACCTCTCACTAGACTGGGTTGCTCAAAGCCCCATCCAGCCTGGCCTTGAAGAGTTCATGAAGTCATGACGGATCTTTATTGCTGCTGAGCAGCAATGAGCCGTGCCATGTCAAAGCTGTGCCATGCCTCCTTAGGTACAGAGTGAGGGTCATCCTATTGTGGGGCTGTTCCATGGGAAGTAGTCCAAGACCAATGATATTGCTATGTGCATCGTTCAGGCTGTAGGCTTCATCAAAAAGATGTTATAAGGATTCTTTCTATTCTAGCTGCAATAATCCAAATAAAACCATTCAGTCTAAATATGTGTGTGAGCTGTGAAGATGCATGATAGTGGGTTGCAGGGATATATAACAGTTATAACAGTGTTACAATATATAATAATAATAATAAGTGTTGGGATACTATTTCTAATGTAACTGGGGACTGTTGAAAATTGGAGAGTAAACTATCTGCCATGTGCAGTAAATTATGAGAATTGTTCTAGCTACAGAGAAAACAAGGAACAAATTTTACTATCAGGTTCTGTGAATGTTCTTTGTCTCTGTGAATGTTCTTTGTCAAAACTCATGGTTTGAATTACCAGGCAAGCCTCTTTTTATGGTGACCTTGATGTCAGGATTGCTTTGATTTTTCTCATGTGTTGAAATAAACAGATAATATTCCTTTCTGCTAGTAACTACAGGGAAGCTCTTAGCTGCTTCTATCAGGCTTCTCAAAAATCCCTTTGTCCAAGTTCTGCCATAGAAAGACAACGCTGAATTAAAAAAATATTTTAAAAATTACTGTTTATTTTGATTTCATAATCTTTACTCTTTTATGCTAAATTTTTTCTGAAAATTTGCACTAATTATTTGGCTTTTATTATTTCTGCATCACTCTGAATGTAGTATTTCTGTTCTCAACTTATTGGTGACCTTACCCTTAGCCTGATTTCTATTTCGCCAGCTTGACACTCTGCTATATTTAGAAGTCACTGGGGGGCTACTTGTCCAATCTCAGATCAATACTCTGGTGGAGGTGATAAAATTTACCACTGTTGCAGCACTACTAGGAGTTTTTCCTTTTTGTGGAATTCAACTAATAGCACTGAAAATTTATGACATTTGAAAAATCCAAGGGAAATGGCTAAAGAAATTGGCTCTTGCAGGGGAATATCTGTAACTCACGGCAAAGTCTTTTTGTCATCCAAAGTATCGGATAATAGGATTTAAATTATCATCTAGGGTACACCTAGATGCATTCACCTTAACAGTTCATTTCACGGGGGTGGATATGTGATCTTTGTATGGACACGGATTTTAAGTCAGTTCCTGTGTGATAAATACAGTGCAGGAAAAGGAGCTGGGAAACAATGACAGTTTGTAGCTCATCAAATATTTACATTTTTTAAGACTACAAACCAAGTGATTCACCCTGTTGTACAGCAGAAAAGAGCTGGAGCTTGGCTGGTTACATCTTCCAGGCAGTAAGTGGATGCTGACAGTAATCAGCAGTCAGTGGGAAGCTTCTGAGCATGCCTAGTGGAGAGGCTTATTTTTTTCAAAGCCCAGTTTCTATCTTGAGAGAAGGAGGGAGCCGAGTTGTGCTGCATCACTCTCCTTGCAATCTGTTCTGGCACGACTCCCTGTGCTGTGTGAGGAAGTTCAGCCATCTCCAGCATTACCTTTAGATAAGAGATAGGACTAACGAAGTCTTAGGACTCAAAGTACTACAGCAGAAAAAAATGAAAATATTGATGAGTTTTTAGGAGGTGAAGAAAAGCAATTTTTTAATAGGTAGTATCGTGTTTTGTACAAGACTGATGCTGGAATGCAATACTAACATATTTTTATAACAAGGTATGTGTCAGAAGCCTCAAGGCCCCCCATTTCTCTGGTCCAGACAAAATGCAAGAAAAACAAACAATGCAAAGGAAACATTGAATGCTGCTGTTTGAGAAAAGCAACTTTCCTTACCTAAATCAAAGAGACTACTCTCTGTCTAGCTGAGCTGATTGTTAGCTTTGCTTTATCATCACTGCTGAGCCTTCAGTTGGATGGGGTCCTAGAGCTAAAAGCCTGAAACTTCCAGAGAAGGAGCACATTTGGCAGCGGTTGCTGATGGTATAGCACCTTTCAAGGCAACTTGCTTATAAGCAATCAAACTGGAAATTTCTTCAGACCCAGGTGGTACAGACTGTGCTTGTCTTCTGCAGCCACCTGCAGAGCTCTGGTTTTAAACCAGCTTTTAAGCCCATCACACCACCAAGGAGAGTAGCACAGCAGGAAAACCTTCATTTGTCTGGTTTTTTCCAACCAATTCTCATATTACTGTTCATGGAAAACTTCATGGACAGCATTTTCCCTTGGGGTTACAATAGCAGATTAAAACTTAAAGCAGGGTGTTTTGTCTGTACTCTCCAGTGTTACACATTGTGGCAAACGTTTTGAAAACAAAGAGGAGTCCCATTCGGCTGGCAACAGTATAGTTACAGGCTGCATTTCTTTTAAACTGTCAGGGAAGCAAGAAGCAGCATAGCTATTCATGACAGGTCTAAAGCTGGGAAAAGGAGAGTTGCGATAGCTCCACTTATCTTGTCCAGCTCTGCTCTTGGAAACATGGTTCATAAGCCTCTGGTGAAAGTGTTACTACAGAGATGATGCCCTTTGCCACTTGCCCTTCCACTGCTGTCAGCAACTTCCATGAATGAAACTTGCCCGAAGATTTCTGCTAAGAGTTTTCTCTAAGACTGAGAGTTTATAAGGCATTTAAATATACATTCAGATGCTCTTCTGACTAATCATTACACAGAAGTTTTCCAGGTTTATGATTTCCCAAACATCTTCTATAATTTTTTTCTCTCACATGATTGATTTAAATGACAGGTTAATACTGTACACCTCCAACCTGTGCACGGGCTTACAAACTCTATGCCTGCAACACTTACCTGTTTCTCTTGCAGCCCAGATATCGATCATTTATGCTAATTTTTTTTTTTTTTAATGACAGACCCTACAGTCACAGGTGTGACATAATCAAATGGCAACTTCTGTCATGACGTGGTCCCTCTGCTATAATCCACCAGACCAAGGCTTGTGCAAGAGCAAGCCATTGTTAGACAGCACCTAAACTGGCCTACCACTCAGCCAGGCAACTGAAATTACCACTGCGTGTTACAAATTCCCTTTTGTGTTACAGCAAATGGCAAAGACTTGTGGAATTTGAGCTGTGTTTCCAGCTGGGTTTCAAAGAGCGTGGGACTGTCATGACCACACTGTCTGTCTGAATTTTGTGTTTATATATTTTCTGAGATGTCATTCTTAAATGTTGAGAAAGTAGTATAAAATTATGTTCCACAGGCATCATTCAAGGCAAAACTGCTTAAAGGCCCTTGACTTATTGAGAACAGAAAATCAATTTTCCCTCAGACTCCTCATTGGACAGGTAAGCTTAGATGAAACTCAGCAATAAAACCACTGAACAAGTGACAAAGTGTTCATGCTCTTCAGTTCACTTACAGTCCTTGTTCCAACCAGGACAGGGTTAATTTTTGCAGTAGCCAGGAGGGGACATGTCTAGGACCTGGGGGTTATTCTATACCACCTCACATCATTGCCAGGGGCAGGGGAAAGGGACTCTCTTCTGAGGAGAAGGGGTTCTTTCCTGTTGAGGAACATGGCAGAGGAGCAGTGGGGTAATGCTGGCTCCAAGCCAGAGGGAGTGGTGGGGTGGCACCAGTTACAAGCTAGATGGAGCAGTCAGGATGGCGTGGCTGTGTTCAGGTCAAGCTCTGCAGTGAGCATTTTGCAAGTGAATCACTCTCTCTTTTGTACACTTTTGTTATTAATGTTCTTGGTGTCAGTGATTGTTTTCTTATCTTATTGCTGTTTCCTGTAAATCGTTCTTCTCTCAACCACCGTTTGTGCCTCCAATTCTCCTCTCCAACCAGTGCGGGAGAGGGGGAGGAGGAAGGGGAGCAAGCAAGCAACAACACGGTTTGGGGAGTCTCAGTGGAAGCACTAAATTGGTGATTACCATTCCTAAATCATGACATGCACCAATGACTGTATCTTCTCAGAAACAATGAATTGTCATCAGCTGAGCAACCAAAGCTACTTCAGCCCTCATACAAAACTACTAACTCAGTTATTTTCCATATAGAATACAAAATTTTAACATTATAAGATTAAATTATTATTTTCAAGTGACTTTTTGATTTTTGGCATCTATTTTAGTGTCCTGAATGGTTCAGCATCCTCAGTTCCCACTATAACAAGCAGAGGAAAAGGGTTGCTCCTGCACAGACTGCTTCTCACAGCACCCCAGTTAGGCTTTTGTTCTGAACACGATCTCATCCTCTCCTGACAACACAGAGAACAGACATTAGGAAGGAATTATTAGGAATATATCAAAAGATTTCCTTCCTAACCTGGAAACCCAGGTTTAGTGTCTTTCTTAGAGAACATGACTATTCCCAGTACTCATGGTGCATTCTCAAACTTAAGTTGTCATGGCTGTTGTTAAAAAATCCTGGTGTGTTACCTAATGTACATATATGCAATGTTAAGCAGCAATACAAAAGGACATGCCTTTGTTTTCTTAAGGCTGCAGTGAAGACAAGAAATGCAGTCATTGTGGTCTGGACTAGAGAAATACTCCAAACTTCAACCTGGCAGTATCTTGAAGCTGTAAAACCACCACACAAGAATTATCATCCCAGTAAAACAACTGTGATTTTTGCTGTGACTTCATCATGCCCCAGGTTTGTCCCAGTGTGAGCAAAGGCTTGGAAAGGTACACAAACAAATTTGAAAATCAAGGCAGTAATTGATCAAATTGGACATCAGAGGATGAAGTGTCTAGACTGAGGATATCCCATTTTCTGGAAATGTAACCTTCTGAGACAGTTTAAGTAATTTGACAGCAAAAAATTCAGGTATTAAAAAAAAACCAACAAAAAACTAGAGGCTACTCTGATAAATTTATACATATTTACAGCTATGAAATGTTAAGTACATTTATAACATGTGGCTCATGCACACTTTATTCCTTAGGTATATCCTATGCCTATCCAAAGATGGTACTTTTTTCTTCCCCTTCCTCCTGAAACCTGAAACACCTGCAGCCAGTCTTAGCTCATAACAACACCCACAGCTGCATTTGGGGCTCTGCCTGCTGACTAAGGGCCCGTTGTTAAGCCTTGAGCCATTTGTTTAGCTCCATCAGTCATTAAGGCAGCAGCAATGTTCACCCCTGGTCATTATCACTTAACTCAGTATCAGTCTAGTTACTCAGGAGATGAAATCTTACCAGTGTGATTAGTGTGTGATAACTGCAGATCTGCAAGCCCATCAGATCATTCCCTAACACTACCCATGATAGGTGTAAAAATAATTCTTCCAGGTGGTTCAAAGCAGTTGGCTGTGTGCCTAACAACTCACTGAGGCATTGTGGGATTACATAATAAAATACTACTTGTCATGTAGTATTTTAATTATTGTTATCAGCTTCCAGAATTTCAGTAAACTGGGCGTACTGCATAATGACTTTATACTAAGCCAGAGGCATTGTATCACAAGTAAAAAGAGAGCTATGCTGCTATATTGTACTGGAGATACTATTACACCAACAGAATAAACTTTCTACTCCCTCGGGAAAACATAAAGTGAGTTTAAGGTAGACTTTTCTTCAGCATCCCTGGATCTTAAACTCTGTGAGAATGATAAACATTCAATACAATAAACTCCTTTTGTTAATGTTATCACCACATGCTTAGAATTTATCTGGAGATAAATTCTAGATAAGACGACCCCTCGGGTTAGGTGACTGTAAAAGGAGAATGATCATCCTCTCATGTTACATAATCTCACCTTCACTGCCTTGCATATGGACATCTCTCTGCTTTTTCAATCAATGACATCAAGGGTATAAATGCTTAAGGTAAAAACCCTCAACCGAGTAACATTAGCAGAAAATTCCTTAAAATCAAAATATACATGTATGAAATTAAGCAGAAGACAATTAATGTAAACAAAAATTAGAAGAAACACTTCTTACTTTGCTCTTCTTGAAGAATTTATATCTACTTTTCTAAACAGCTTTCCAAAACCAAGAAAATATATGGCTTACAAATGAGAAAACAGAAGAACAGTGAAGGCCAGCTGTATGATTTAATATAAATACATCTATGTGACAAAGGTAAAATACACGGCTTCCCTTGGCAAGTGGGCTCCTTTCATTCTTTCAGAATTACCTAAACTTACACTGAAGACTAAAATAATATTTTATTAAGTTTTGCTGCCAATAACAGTAGAGGACAAATTCAGTTCTTGGAGATTCAGCTGGTTTTATTCTGGTTTATTTATCATAAAGAGAAGTGTTAATTAAATACTCACTACAAAATATTACTATAGATGCATCAATACAAAATAACCTAGGTTGGCTTTCGGTGTGTATTAGATTCCGGTGTATGTTTTCCTGATTATGCTCAGGAAAAAAACCCAAACAAATACAAAAGCAACAAAACAAATAAACAAATCCTGAAAAACACGACCAATGAACCAACCAACAACAAAAAGCCCCAAGCAAAACAGAACAAAAACCCTAGGAAAAACTTTTAAATGGGAATTTATGCTGAAGACATCGAAAAACAACTCTCATGGAATGAAAATGTTAGTGGCAACCCGGGTCAGGCAGCAAGGCAACACCAATCTGGGGATATGTTAGACACCTGTCATTAGTCCTTCTGCACTCACTGCTGCTGCTGTAGTGGATTTGCCAGCTAAGCCACCGGTGGTACAATGCAGAAACAGACGGAGGCAGGGGTCTGCAAGGAATTTTGAGAAATTTCTCCCCAAAGATGTGCAGCTCATGAAGATCACTGCACTCAGTACAGAAATGCTTAGTCAAAAGAGCATCCCATTAGCTTTTGGCCTTGGACCCAGAGCATGTTGGCACTGCTTGAGGAGAAGCTGATGAGCAGCATGCTGTATAGCAATCCTGTGACATGATGCCCTGCCTTTGCCTGGGACAAACAGTTCTGTTGGTTACAGCAGGGGCTTCAGTGTCCTTTGTAGGTGCATGAGAATCTTCAGGTGCCCTCCCAGTGCTGACTGCATGGCCAGTGCTCTGCTCTGTGGGGAGCACAGACAACCACTGCTGCAGGGAATCATTCTACTTGTTGGAGGGGGTGCCAGTGCACACCTTGACTTACCCTTTGTGCAATGCCCTGGGTTTTGCAGGGCTGAAGGGGAATTGTGCCAGAACCAATCGTCTTCCTCTTCTTCCCCAAATGATGAATTCCCATGCTGTTACTTGCAAGAAGAATGCATGGGAAGAGAAGTAATCATGTTTAAGGTTTGTTTCAATACCTACTGTATCTGTCCAAGTCTCTTCTTACATCAGCTCGTACTTTATTTTTGTAATTACTTTCCAATTTCAATTGACAATATCACGGCCCTCCTGCTAGTCACCTCTTTTCTCTTACTCTACTTCTCCTCCATTGTCGACAGCCTGAAAGGAGATACCAATGTGTGTTTTAACATTAATTTGCACAGCTTCTGAGGCATCTTTTTCAGCCAAAATAAACATGAATCTTGCTTGATTTCATGTTGTTCTTATTCAGAAACTTTTTCTCCTAAAAATATTTCACAGCCTTGATATTCACCCTTTTTATGTGCTGGATGCTAGCAGAACATGGGCTTTGCCTGCCAGCAATTCCCTTTGGAGCCAGACTGCCATGCTAACCTCCTAACTGGGCTTTCTGCAAAGCCAATGGCAAAAAATCTTACCATCAACCCTGATCATCCTTGGGGCATAAAACCAAAACCTAGACTTTAGAAAATATTTCTGAGAGAGAAAATAACTCCCTGTTGATTTTATTATAACTTCATCAGTGACCTTTGCACTTAATCTCCATCAGGTTTCACCCCAGCTGGCAAGAAAGCCCCACACACCTGCTCATTCACTCCCTCACCACCAGGATGGGGGAAAGAACTGGAAGGGCAAAAGCAAGAAAACTCATGCATTGAGATAAAGACAATTTAATAGGTAAAGCAAAAGCCTCAGGAACCAGCAAAGAAAAACAAAGACTTAATTCACTGCTTTCCATGGGCAAGCTGTCTTCAAGAAAAGCAGGGCTCCATCATGCGTAACAGCGACTTGGGAAGACAAATGCCAAGACTTTGAACATACCCCCTTTCCTTTGTCTTCCCCCAGCTTTATGTGCTGAGCATGCTGCCATATGGTCTGGGATATCCCCGTGGTCAGCTGGGGTCAGCTATCCCAGCTGTGTCCCCTCATAACTCCTTGTACGCCCCTGCCCCCTCACTGGTCGGGTGGTGTGAGGAGCAGAAAAGGCTTTGGCAGAAAGCACTGCTCAGCAATAATGAAAATATCTCTATATTGTCAACACAGTTTTCAGCACAAATCCAAAACACAGCCCCATAGCAGCTACTGTGAAAAAAGCTAACTCTATCCCTGCCAAAACCAGCACAGTCTCCCAATCTTTTCTTGCATTCATTCCTCTTCTCACTACTTTGCACCATAAGGTGGCTTTAGCAGTTTTCTTCTAGATGGAGATTTACTGGTCCTTCTACTACAGCTTTAATTTAGTTTTCTATGAATGCGGCCATGGACAGCTGTTTTATGCTCCCTACTGAGTTTGTTACTATCAAATCAGATTGAGACACTAACTGAACCCAAGGAAAATGGTGTGGCCAAACTGGAAGACTGAGCCTTTAGCCTGAGATGTCAAAAAAGCAAGAAGTAATCAGAGACTCCTCTGGAAATAAGCAAAAGTTTTCATTGAAGGAATCATCTATAATGACTTTAATGCTTTTAAAAATAGAATGTGTAAATGCAGGAATATAGCAATGAACAATTTTATGACCCATGGGTCACAGGGATTTGTTTGAGTGCTTTCTCTCAGTGATGATAAAATCTACTGTGATTGAACCTAACCAACACAAACCCTCCAAAGAAAACATACAGAGCTTGTGGTCGGGATATCGAGATAAATAAAACGGTTCTCTCCGTTTATTAGTGAACCTATTTCCTATTACAGAGTAGACACATTGTGGTTTGTGGAACCGGGATTTTCTCAGGGAAATATGAGAAAACAGCTCTGACCACCTGTTGCTAAAATCCAGCAAAAAGTACTCAAAAATGGAGATTACATTCTATCCATGCAATGTATTTCCATGACTTGCTCGGAAAGCATATATTCATTCCTGCCTTTTCACAAAACTGAGTGCAACGGCACTTTGTGTTATCCCAGAAATAGCAATATTTCTGTGATGTTTTGGAAAAAGATACTCCTGCATGTAAGAAGGAGCATTTCCACTATTACTGGGAGGAGAAAGCGGTTTTTCCTATATCATTTATGTGATACACACAAATACATACTATTGTTCCACATAGTGACAGTATAATAGCTGCTATATCTAAAGTATGCCTGCAGGGTGACTGCAGTAAAGTAAGTCAGGCTAATACAAATCTTGCCTTCCTTGAGCTTTGAAGAATAACTGCACCCTTTCAAATTTGGAATTCAAAATGTTTTTGGAATCAGCATAAGGAGAAGTTGGGGAAAAAAACCCCTACAATCAAAGAAGTTCAAGCTATCTTGGGGAAAACTGAAAGGAATATTTAGTAAAATCATAGGACAACCTAACTTGGAAGGGACCCACAAGAATCATTGAAGCCAACTCCTGGCCCTGCACAGGACAACCCCAAAAATCAGACTATGAATATTTGGAAAAGAACATTAAAAAAAAAAAAAAGGCTCTTTTTCTGCATTTTGTAATATACTTGGTTATTCTTGTATTGGAAATCATAATTTTCAGCAGTGGCTGTACCATTGTTGCTCCACTGCCTTTGCAAATAATTAGAAAGAACAAAATTTCTCTCTATTTCAGAAGCATAACAACACTCTAGAATTACCTGAAGAGGTTATAAATGCTTCTGGCAAGCAGGATACCTGACAAAAAATCAGGACAATTTCTAGGAAGAAATCATGGCAGACCCTGTCTGTCCCATGGCATGGTTCCAGCTCCACAAGGACTCTTGGGGCACTGCCATGGCAGGACTAGAAGGCACACCCTTGGGCACGAAGCAAACACTGAGGATGAGCCCTTATAACAGAATGCACAGTGGTGGTGGTCTCCACCCCCTCCCAAAACAGGGGTCCTTCAGGAAGATGCTCAGCTTATTGACCTCTCTGGGCACCCCTGCTGTACGTGGGCACCCTCCGCTCAAGCCTTTCAGTAAATTCTGCAACGCAACTCTTAGTCAGCACATCCCAACCTATTGCAAAATACCAATGACTAGGAATGGCTTCTTAATTTAAAGAGCACCCTTAAATCACCTTTACTTTGTGTCAGCCTATAGTAGTGCATGGGGCAGACAAATAAATAAAAACAGAAAACAAAGGGAAACAAACAAACAAACAAACAAAATAGCCAAAATGATACTGCAAAATTGTACAAATAGTAATGTTGCTATTAAGCCAAAATAATGAAGTGCACAAAAGGGGAAAGGAACCAGATGGTCAGTCATGTAGGTGGTCTGAATGAACAACTCTGGAATTTGTTTTGAGATACATATAAAATTAAGTTAACCATTTCCACCATTTATGCTGTTCGAGTACCAAGTTCTACTGAGAAAGTTTGAGATTTTTTGGTAGCTGAAACAGTTAAAAGACTGGATGATGGTAACGGTAAGACTGAAGGCTAGATCGGTAAGATGGCTAAACCCTGTTTAGGCAATATCAGAATCACAAAGTATCCTTTTAGGAATTGGAGTCATTGTAGCTTTCTACATAATAAAAGAGCTAGAATGAAAGACTGCATCAAGATCCTTGCATGCACAGAAAGTCCTGCACAAGGGTGCAAAATGATGCACTACTCTGGTTGCAGCTATGCAATACATGAACTTGCTGTAGCCTTTAGAGTTGTGATGGCTCCAGTGTAGGACCAGGGTCTAGTGGACCTTTCTAGTATGAAGATGGAGCAGTTCCCCAGATTCTGTGTATGGAAGCCAGTCAGTGCACTGTATTGAAATGATGCTTGCCTAGATTTCTTGCTTCCTATTCTCTATGAAGTAGCAATATGTAATTTCTATTATAGCGTGCTTGAGAGAACAGGACCCTTGTAAAATAATAATAATAATAATAATAAGCAATTTTAAATGCTACAGAACTAGCAGAGCTAGCAGGCAACCTCTGAAAAGTATTGTAAGGCACGTCTTAAAACTACATGAAAATACCATGTAAAATATCTACTTGCTGTTTGGTTCCCAGAGGCAGCTTTAGACAATTCAGCTTGGAGAGAAAACAAAAAAAACCCAACCCACCCTTTTCTTTAGAGCACCTCCATGTGCTTTTGCCACCTGAGTATCTAGGATGGAGGAGCATGTGGCCAACAGCCCACTGATACTTTTCTCCTCTGTGCTTGTAGTGAGTTAAGGGACCAACACCTTGGCTGATCGTCCTCCAGCATGGCCATGGACAGGGTGTGCTGCCAGGGCAGGCAGGTTGGGGCAGCCTGTGGCCAGGCTGAACATGGGTGTTACGGCAGCCAACAGCCCAGTGCAGGAACTCGCAGTTCCAGCTGACCCCAAACTAGGCAAACAACAGTGTATGTACACTCATTCTAAACCCATGGCTTGATTTTCCTCCCCTCTTAAGACTGAGCTCTAAAATGGCCTTGACAGGAAGCACATGTGGGGACTCTGGACTGTAGGGTTCTTCAGGTGGGTGTGATAGGACATAAACTGTATTTTACCCCTAGAACCAAAAAGAAGTTCTGTAACTTGCAGTCCTTCAATAAGAATTAAAACCCTGGCAAACTCACCTCCTGAAATCCTAACTATATCCCACATCAACAGACCATTCTTGCTCTTGTTCAGAAGGGCTGACACCTGAACCCGGAGCTCAAAGAAAGCTCAAAACTACTGCCTGATGCCAACCACTTTGTCTTACCATTGTTTTTGCAGCTGTTGATGTTTTAATTATTCATCCAGTTTTGTGGTACAATTGGTACCACTGGCTTCAATGCTTTTATTACCATTTATTGCTGAATTTTAAGCATCATCCTAATTAGTAAACATGATCTAATTACTTAAAACTGCTCTATTTTCCCTCCAACAGTAGAGAAGCAATCATTTTATTTTCATGAAAAGCTACATGTTTCTTTCATAGCAAATGTCAGGATAAAATTATGCAAAACAATTATTTTTAAATTTTTCTTTTTTCAGTAGTCCCGTGAAAATCTTTTTCTTTTCATTTAATTCTCATTGCAGTTAAATAAAATACTCTTCTCTTTTTTCACTTCTATTTTTTTTCCCACTGAAGAAAAAGAGGGAAATTACTCTGATAAAAAAGAATTAATTTTTCCACTGGGAACTAAGGCAAAATGTTACTTGGTGTTATTTTTCTCTCACTCCAAGACAGAAAGCTAAAAGTGAGAGAAAAATGTTATTTTTAAAAGCAACAGTGTTGCTTTCTTCACTTTTTTTTTTTTTTAAATTTTATATTTAACTTCCCTTTTTATGTGGAGAAACTGTAAGGAGTGGGAAACATATGAAATACCAATTGAAATGGATCTTTAACCGTAAGCAAATAAAAGCTTTCTCTCCTTTGCAATTTAAAAAGTAATCATTAAAATTGAGGTAATATATTTAAAATACCTGAAATTAATGTTGGTCAAGTAATTTTTATTTTGCATGTAGTTAAAAATAAAGCCTGCCATCCTAAAACATAAAGTACTTCCTGTCTTAAAGAGTCTCTGATGGAGTCCAAATCTCTGTCTGCTCATCCAGGTACAGCCCTTTCTGGTGACCCTGGCTATTGCCATATCACTGCTGCAGGAGGAGCTCCTCTGGCAGTGCCAGCTTGAGGATGTTGGAGATGAAGATGCTTCCCTGCCAAAAAAGTGGGGAAAGCCAAGAGTTGTCTTTATGAACCACACGTCCAGGTGTTTGCAGGGAAGGGCTCATGACTAATCACACCACGGCCAGCAGCTGCAGGGTGACACTTCTGCTCTGCTGGGGTCAGGGTGACAATGCTGACTGTCCCTCTGCACCTGCACTGCTGCTGTGTGCTCTGCTGAGTCGCCCCAAAGGAGCAATGCATGGAGGAGACTCTGGAAGGTAAAGGCTGGATCACATGGGGATGGTAGAGCTTCTGATCAAAGGAAATGGGGGGTGAGGTGGAGTGGGGATATTGAGTATGAGTCACATTGAGAAGGCATCAGGTAAGGTACAAAATGTTATAGGTATTATCTTCTATAGTATTGGTTGCATATTCTTGACTTCATCATTGTCCTGGTTGGAAAGACAGGTGTCTGTCAAGGAAGGCAGGAGCCTCCCCTGAAATGGAAAACGCAACCCCCTTCCCTCCAAATTATTATAATTTTGAAATTAAGGGGCTTTCAGGCAAAGATATGAGGGATAGGAATAACAGTTCTTTACTAATAT
>VZRQ01004254.1:45966-104555 GCA_013397975.1 Machaerirhynchus nigripectus
ATACGCAAATAGAAAAATACTTGGTTAAAACTTCCAGTGCTCACATGTCAAGCTAGATGTGTTTTGTATTTTGAATTTTAGGGATCCGATCATGGGACACAAACTTGGTCGAATGCAACTTGGATCAAGAACTGAAACTTTTTGTGTCTCGCCATTCAGCTCGATTCTCTCCTGAAGTTCGAGGTGAGTTTAACAGCAGAACTAATAAATTACACTCTGAAATTGCCTGTCCCATTAGTTTTAAGGCCTTTTTAAAGTTAAGAAAACTCACTTTTTGATTGAACAGCTTTTTCGTGTGGTACCAATCTAGAAGTTCAGAGTCTGAAGCTTATTGTAGTAGGTAAAGTACATACAAAACAATTAACTGGAAAGGTTAGCTCTGCAGTTTGACAGAGCCAGAACTGATGTTGCAGCTGTTGCACAAATGCAGCTCAAGCCCTGTGTTTCTTCCCAAAGGACTTGGACTTTTCTTTTTCTTGGTATGAGAAGCTGAGTTATGGTGAGTCTGCCTTTACTCACAGGAACTTTCTTTGGCTTGTATGAGGAAATCAGAAATTTATAGGGTTAAGACAACTAAATCTCTTTTGCTGCCTTTTTTCCAAGCCCATTCTTCCTTAGGAGGATTCATTCAAAAAAGTGAAACATATATTTACCGGTTTTGTGAAGTGTAAAATTTGGGTTTGTTCTGGTTTCATGAGAATCAAGTCTTTGGTAAGTTTTCTAAGATCTCGTTACTCTTAATATAAATGCTGAATGGGTGTGAATTAGTTTAATCAGGTTTCTCATGTGAAAATCTATGACCTTCTCAGAGTGGTAGAGGTTTCTGTCATTGGTGAAGTCGTTGTGGCCATGTGCATGTTGAGTCCTGTCGTACAGTACAACCTAGTACTGATGAGTGTTAAAAATTCCAGCTTCTGGGATATCTCTCATGTGTGGTGGAAAACGGAATGAAATTTCATATCATGCTACTACATCACGTTCCTGAGGTCAGTTGCTATACATTGTTGACAAAGAGACCCTGATGTCTAGCTAACATGACAGCATTGACCTGATCGTTTTGAATAATGTACAAAAATGTCTTGTGTAACTAATCTTTTCTTCTTGCAGCATATGTTAAAGCAGTTTTTTCTGTATCTCCCCATATCTAGAGAGAGTAAAGCACTGCCAGAGTTAAGAAAAAATTATATTCCTCTCTGATTTTTCCCCTGGTTTGAAAACCAACATAACTAATAATACACAGCATGAATATTTATGAGTAAAGGCATGTAGCTCCTTCTTTACGTGGATGTAAACTCAGGCCTAGAATACTTGTCTTTCATTTCATTTTAAATGTCATGAAGACAGTTCAACTTCTCAGTGACATTTGTTGCTTTGCTTTACAGAGAGGGAATTTGTCTTTAAAAAATGCAAATGCGATGTATCCCACTGTTAACATATCTGTGTTTTACTGTAAAACTTAAAGATTCTATGTTTCTCCTGTAGCAAAAAATATTACAGCATGACTAGTATTTTTGCTGTCTCTTGTAGATGATACATTTCAATACCGCTGCATGAATTAAAATAAAGCAAATACTCTACTTTCATATAATAAATAAGATGGTGCACCTGTTTTGCAGCAGAAAGAATGTAGAATTGTTTAGGAATTTTTCTCTGGGAATTGTATTTTTGATTTTTTTTTCCTTTGTTTGTCTAGACTTCCCTGTTTAGTCTGTCATTGTGTTGAATTCCAGCTTAATTGCATGTGACTGGAATTCATCAACATCTCCGACAAGCAGAAATGAATGTGTTTTTCACCACTGCTCAATCTTTAAACAATAAACTGCCAAAATCTGTGTTTAAAGAGCATTAAGGGAGCCTGAAACTTGAATAAAGGCAATATCAAGGGATAAAGCTATCCCTTTCGACCAACTTCTTTTGACCACAACATTTTGTGGAGAAGCACATTTGTACCTCCAGAATCCCACTGTGCAGATCAGAGAATTGTTTTAGTTGCTTTCTGCTGTTCTCTGATGTTGAATTCTCCATGAGGCTCCTTTGTATCCTCTCTGCTTTTTGGCAGACTGAAGGCTTTTTTGTTGCCACATTTTAATAAGATTTCAGAATGTTTAATTTCTGTTACAGCACCCAAATATTAAACTGTGGGTGTTGAACCGTTGGAACGGTCAGCTTCGGCACCAAAGAGACGTTTGTAAGTGTGTATTCCTTTATGGTCCCATACTCAGAAATGGAATTCAGGCAACTAGGTGACCTTTTGTCCAAGGGAAGTATTCATCCAATGTGATGGGGTTGTCTGTGGAGTGAAATTAAACAACCTTTTTTTTTCCCAGCCTTTTGAGTCTGAAGTCTCTGTGCAACTCAGGAACAGTTTACTCTTGAGCAAGGCTCCTGGTGTAGTCTGGTCTGACTTCTGGCTGACTGAAGCCTGTTTGATTATCATGTTTAATTATGGTAATTGCAGTGCTGGCTCAGTACATGCTTGTGTGCTTCTCAGAACAGCTTGAGGATATGGACAGCAGCAATGTGAAGGGTAGGAATCTTTGTCTAAAAGGCAGCTTGGAGGAAATGGGGCCAATCCTGTCCCCATGCCATACACCTGTGATGTCAAAGGAGAGACGTGCAAGAGACTGTCTGCCAGAGCATTTGGGTGTTTTAAAGAATTTAAGGTCTGATCCTTCTCCCTGTGTAGTGAATACATACTGGTACTGCAGGGAGCATGATTAGGTCCTTACACTTTTTTTTGTGTTCTTTTCAAGGGGATGGATTGTCACAGTGGTATTTGTGCACATTGTATTCAGCTGCTGGGCAATTTATGAGTGATTTATGATTCCTGAAAACTAAGATTCAGAATGGAAATGCCAGCAGATCTTTTTTGCTACATTGTAAAGAGCAGCTGAGTTAGCAGACTACTTAATAACACATCTTGGAGAGGTGATGTTGCCAGGTGCTGGTGAAAAATGAGTACACAACTAATTATCTGGTTGCCACGACAACAGGCAACGTGATTTTAAAGGGTACTCCAGTGGTGCCTCTGTTTTCTTTGTCATGTACTGATAACTTCCATATTATGGTGATACCAAAAGGACAAAAAAATGCAAACAATATACAAGCTGGAAAAGGAACTGTGCATCTGGTAGTGAGGCAGAACAAGTGGAGAGTCTTGGAAAAAGCTCATTTGAAATTGCAGCTATTCCTACCAATCTTTGCTTAATTAACAAGAAAGTTTCAGCTGCATAAAGCAGCTTCACAAAAGACCGTGGTTTTGGGGGAGGGCGAAGCCATTGAGAGCCCTTCTGTAAGACTTTTACACTGCTGTTTTATCACTCAGTTTCCACCTCGGGACACTTAACTGTTGCATTGGTGCATATTCAAGCCCTTATCTAGATAAAATCCATTTTATTTAAATAGCTGCTCCCCCCCAACCTTCTAATAAATACTCCTCGGGCTATGCACTGTGGCTACTTTGTACTTTGTCCTGTTGTTAGCAAGAACATATATATGTGTTTTATGTCTGAATAGTACCAGGAGCCCTCCTGTTGCCCGTTACCCACTGCAGACACCAACTGCTGACTCGAGTCCTTCCTTACCTGTTCCTAAGACTTTTTTATTGCCAGCCTGCCTGCAGCCAGAGGGGACCTTAGCAAAGTGCAAGACGTTTTATTTCCTCTTGGCAGCCACCTGCATCAGCAGCAGCAGTGGGCTTGCCTCCTTCAGGCTTCCTAAAAAGTCTTTGCTCTATGATATTGTCATTATTCCAAAAAAACCTTAACAACTTCCCTTCTGCAAGTTAGCATTTCAAAACTTACTGTTTAGGACTGCTAGTAACCTGTGGAGAATTTTTTGATCTGGGGATTCTGGTCATCAATGCGCACAGCTCCATACTGCGACAAAGTGGTGTATAGTCCCATTTCCTTTGTCAAAGCAGATCTAAACCCAGTTAACATCACACCTAGTAGGTTGCTATGTGAGCCTGTGGAGTCACTGATAAAATCCTCAGCAGCATGGGGTTTGTGCTGATTTACTTGAAAACGGCAGTTCATCAAAATTCCTTAAGTCCGGACATAGGTTCTTAAGCTAAACCTATCATTTAAAATGAAAGAAAGGGAAAAGAAACAGGAAGTCAAAACCAGATTTCTCAGATGCTATCAGAGTGCCATAACTGTCTAGGAATGAATTTTGCTTAAGATCTCAGGTAGTCTGGTATGCACATTCAGGGACATGCTACAGATATGATACGATGTTTAGAGGCTGTGATGATTGCTGTAGTATGTATTGAGTGGAGTAATTTTAGCTCATTATATGTTTGGAGAGGTTAATTTTAGTTGGCTACTAGGCTTGCTTTGTGTCTCAAAGTATTTGCACATTGAAAGAAAGAAGATGGAGGCAGCCTAGGCTCGAGAAGGTAATTGAGCTGACTCACGCTGCAGCAGCTGCGAATGGTGTCCCTGCAGGGTGGCCTGCAGCTGCCAGTGGTCCAGGGCTGCAGCCGTGGAGCTGCCCAGCAGCACAAAGCCAGGAGCCCCTGGGTCCTGGTGCAGGGTATTGATGGGAGCACATGCGGTGAGCTTTTTGTGGGTAGGATTTTGGTGGTTTGCGAGAGGATTACAGTGTAACAGTCTACGTGTTTGGATACAAGGATTGTCAAAGCCTTCTTTTCTTAGTACTATTTAAAATTCCAGAGGTGGGCTAATAAGTCACTTTATTATCTTTTTTTTACAGTAAGTAAGGTGTTGCACTTATGTGACAATCCTGCTGGCATTGACTTCCATTTTTGCTTTTTTTAGGAAAGATCTCAAAGAAAATTTGCATTGCTGCCAAAACACAGGTACCTGCTGATGCTAAGGTGTTAGTGTGAATCAGCAAAATTAGTGAGAGGTTATTTTTAAATGCCTTGTATCACAATTAATTATAGTAAGTTCAGTTGTCTTAGACTAGCCCATGTTTTATGGGAGCAGGTTTTGGCTTGTGTGAGGCAGCTCCCAGAGGCATGGGATTAAGTTAGTTGTGAATAATGATAGAATTTTAACCACATTATGAAATTCGAATCTCCATTCCTCTTTATTAGAATGAAAAATAAGCATACATAATGGTATATTCACAAAGGTTATTTTGTTAAGAATTGCAATTCTTAATATGTTACTTGTGAGATTCCTCAATATTTTTTGTAATATTTTGTCTATGTGGGATTTCTGAAACTGAAAACTTCAACAATATTTTATCTTTGATCTCTGCCCAGTATCGTTTACAGATGACCTACCTGTTATCTCTTTCATCTTTATTATTCCATCTGGATTTATTATAAATCTGTAACCAGAATATCATTGCCACTTTTAAAAGCTAATTTTTTTGGTCATATTTAACATTTTTGTGAGATGTCTCTTGTTCTTAATTTTGTTAAGACTGATGTACTTGTCTGATACTTCTGTTACTTTCTCATCTAATTTATCAGTTACTTAAGAGAAACCTTAAATGTTTTAATTGGACTTTATAATGAGAAGAGACTTGATCCAAAGGCCACTGAAATAATTGGATTGGATTTTGGATTAGAGAAAATACAATATAGCATTTTGAAGGTAGAACAAAGACCAAAATACCACGCAATTAGCGAAAAAGTGAACATTTTACCTTCCTTCTTGAAAGGCAAAAATGTTACTTTATTGGAAGTCAGTTGCCTACCACTATATTCAGAAATCTAACCAGACCCAAGGAAGAAGAGTTGAGAGACACTCTTTGTTTTCAGACTGGGTGGAATGGGGAGCTCATGTTTATTCCCATTGCCATCTGTAGAATGAGAGTTGCCACTGTGGCTACTGCTGTCAACCTTGCAATAGCATGAAGAGCTGCAGCTGTCACCTGCCTTGTAGTAGAGACAGATACAAGAGGTGCATCCATACAGGCTGCAAATCCACGTGATCCTGACTGTAGACTGCCAGGAGTATCCCACAGTACCTCACAGTCCCTGTGAGTAGGGGAGTTAAGCACTGGAGTCAGTAATAGTCACAAATAAAAAGCTGGATAGTTCTGTAACAAAGGTTCATGTTTTTGCCTCAACCCCAGATGGTCCCACCAAAAAGACAAGATGGTTAGTTTGGGGCTGTAGTTGCTGGTGGTAATCTGTTCCTAGAGCTGAGAAAAAAAGCAGTGCTCCTGGTGACCTGTGTTTGCAGATTTTAGTCTGTTTATGATTCAAAACTGGTTGCTGATACAATAAAAAACTAAGTGTAAAAAAAAAGTATTCAAGTAATAACCAATTAATAAACAAACTTGTGGGAATGTCAGTATTGATTTGGTGTTGCAATTTTATGTATTTTAGTACTTGAAAGCTTGTCTGTAATGGTGAGATGAGTCACTGTCCTGTGTCCCTATGCCCCTGTCTCCTGCATAGCTGTGTGTGGGACATTGTGCCCATCAGTAACTCTGGAAAGCTTGGGATTTTATTTAAAACAAGCAATCAACCCCACAAAAGAACCCCCCAAAGCAAAACAAAAAAACCTCTTGCAACAAGTTTAGCCATATTCTTAGACTGTATAATCGGAGTGATTCTAAGGAGCTATGCAGACTTTCACCTGCAAGTCAACTCCCCACTGTCAAAGGCTGCCTTTGGAAGGTGGACCAGTACTATGGCAGTTGCAGCTCTTCTGGAGGAAAGACTCGTCCCAACTTTGGCTCCCATATCCTGAGCCACAAATAAGCTGTTCTAGGTCTTGTAAGCTTTTTATGGTGGATTGAGTATCTCCCCCACACCTGAGAGACTGGAAGGAGCAAAAATAAGAAAACTCATGGGTCCAGATAAAGGTGAATTAATAGGTGAAGTGAAAAATGGCAAAACCAAAGAAACAACCCCAACCAAAACCAAACCAACAAGCACAGTGAAGTAATATTTCCCAGCATCTCACACAGGCATAATAATGCCCAGCCAGTCTCTAAACAGCCCCCACCTTAGTAACTAATAATTCCACCTTCTTCCTCTGCTCTAGCTTTTGTTGCTGAGCATGATATTGCATGGCGGTATTTGTGTTCAGGTCACTTTTTCTTTTGCTGACACCGTTGTTGAACTTCTTGAAATAAAGGGGATGAAGTTTGACAGAGCCCTAAAAGAGTCCAGCTACAGGAGTCCTTCTGATCTTAAGGCTTGGAAACAGCAGCACATATCCTGTCACGGGTATTATGGCCCTCCAGCATGCTTTCTTAACCTCAGACTGTGTCCTGTAGTTTTCCTCGTCCTCTAGACCTTGCACAGCACTTAGACAAACTTAAAAAAAAATCATTTCATATGTGGCCAGTACTTTAAATAGATATAGAAAGCAAGCCTTCAAGAGTATCTCAGGATAGGATTTAACGCTTTTTGCAAACTAATGATTTAATGGCATTGCTCATAATAATTTGTATGGTGCTATTGATTTTTTCAAACCTATCCTTACTAGCTGCAAAGCTCAAATTCTAAAATGTCATTAGACATGGAAGATTTAAATATTTTTCAATACTAATTAGGCTTTTGTACATATACCATTTCCAAGCAACTTTATGAATTTTAATCTTCCTATCCACTGTTTCAACAATTCCATTCTTTTTATGTTTCAATCCACTAGCTAGCTAGCTAGTTATCTATCTAAAACCTGCTTGAACCTGTATGAGGTGTTTTTGTTTACTGTGTCCTACAATGTGTATTGCGGAATCAGATCAAAAACATGTCACCTTTCAACATAACACATGAAAGACATCAAAGTTACCCAGAAGAAATCCAAATGGAGATGGTGTATTACTTAAGTGACCCCTTAAAACGTAGGGGTGGGCATCTTTGATCATAGCACCATCTCAACGGCCTAAATCATTTGGCTGCACCCATTGTATTCTTGAAGACTCTCTAGTGAGAACAGTTGCTCTGCACCTAACAACTCTCTGTACCTATTAAAGCCTGTAATTATAGCAAGAATCACATTTTGTCTTCAGCTTTGGTGAAATAGGGTCACTGTGTGTCAAGAAGGGGATTATCATGTGAAAGGAGACTTTGCCAACTTTCTCATTTTGTGATGAATAGCAGGATCTGATAGTAGTAATCTGTTAGGAGCTGTTGAATGGGGGAAACCCATTTACTGGGTTGTGCCTAGTGGGTGTGAGTTGTGGGTTCTCCACAACTATTTATAGACAGTAATCACAGGAAGGAGACCAAGGATACCAAGCCATCAGATTTCCTTAAACAGTATAGACTTACTCTTCAGTCTCTTGAACAGTATAATACAACCAGGCATTAGACCCCTGCTTACTTAAAAAGGTGTTGTTTTGATTCTTGGACTGTTTCATGGCCTGTGTGCTCCCTTTGTAATTGAATGGCTTTGAATTGAAAGCAAATTCTGGGCCAAGGAATCAGCTTCTTGCAGAGAATCTGGAAAACTTTATTTTATGCATCTCTACTTCTTTGCATGTCACACAGCATGTTACACTCTTGCAGAGTTGATGCTCCTCTGACTTTCATTCCTAACTGGAGTATGTTTCCATGTGGTGTTGGAGACAGCTGGGCATCTATGAAATAACCTGTGTCCTCATGTACCTTTCAGGCATTTCTAGAGTGCTCTGAGAATCAAATGAGTTTTTAACACAGTGCCTGCTGCTCTCCAGGGTAGCAGTAGTGTGGTGTATTCAGTGTGGTGTATTCAGCGTGGTGTATTCAGGGCAATATTCCAATCCTGGCAGATTTAGCACTTTTTCCCTTCTTGCCTTGCCTTTTGGTCACAAAAAGCCCCAGGGACAATGTCAAAAGAAGGGGCCACCCTAAAATCTTTCTTTCACAATTAGAAGTGAAAGAGTGGTGGTGCAGGGCCTGGGTAGAGCTATCCTGACAGACACAGATAAGCTGGTACCTCCACCCAGGAGAGTGCAGCCCCAGACTTCAGTGATTTGGAGAAGGATGATCTCACCAGTGATGGGCCTTTCTGAAGACTCATCAGGAGAGTCTCACCCCACCAGCATTTACCTTCACAACAGCTCTGAGTTAACACAGCTCTTCTGCCTTGTTTCAGAGACAGCTTTGGTATCCCTGCAAGGACAGTTTTTGCATGGAGAAAACATAGATCAAAGGCTTTATTCTGCGACACTAACATTTAAAACTACTTTTCCTGTTTTCCTGATTTTTTCATTTCTTGAGCTTATTTTAAACCTTGTATCCTGTTTCCTTCTTTCCTGAAATGGGTGAAATGCTGCATTTTCAAATTAGCAGATGTTTTCAAGACTTCAGAGAAGCTTGTGTTCATCCTAGATGACACTTTTCTTCCTTTTCCCGTGCTCTTCCTCTTGGGGTCTTCCTATATGTCAGTCATGGTAACTTAGTGGTAAAATGTGAATGGCATCTTGTCAGTATTGGATCTTCTATGTTTGCTGCCTTTCTTGGAACCACACCAGAGCTGACAATAAATAAATGAGTACTTTCTAAGAGATGAGTTTAGGAAAAGCTGTGGTCAGGGATGACTCTGCTCACAGATTATGTTTTGTAGTTTTTTTCTTTTGTTTCTGGCTTCCCTCTGCTATTGAATATGTTGGAGTTGACATCTGTCACTTCCAGCTTTTTTCTTGGTCTTACTTTTGAGCAGGTGGACATCTCTTTGTCAGTGATTGTTAACCTAATCTAAGCAATAATCAAATTACATTTAGACCAAAGTCCTTGCTGAACCCCACCAAATCTTACTCCCTGTACTGTCCCATGCTTCTGACTGGCTTGCAAAGATGGGACACTCTCAGAAAACACTAGGGCAATATTAGACCAGTTGGTTTTTGTTAGATAGTTTAGGTAATTTGGTTGGTTGTTGGCTGTGAAACTGGGCACAATAAAACATTTCATCAATAATCACTGAGGGGAAAAAAACAGATGTTTTCAACCCAGCAGAATCAGTTCTGAAACCAGTAGAGATGTGGCTTCTGTGGATCTGCCTTGCTGTAGTCCTATGACAACAGTCACTGTCTTGTAAGTGGAGTTACCAGATAGGTATTGTCCACTATTTTTGGTCAAATCACAAAATGGCCACATAAAGCTTGGAATCATAGTTGCCATAGGTGATGGCACAACAACAGACAGATTCACTGCTGGGTTTGATTTCTTTTTTTTCAGTTTTTAGTGTAGAGGTTTAGACTCTCAATATTCTCACCAAATAATGAATAAAATATTGAGTTGTTTTTAAGATCCTGTGAAATAAGAGAATCACAGAATCATAGAACTTGAAGAGTTGGAAGGGAACTACAAGGATCACCAAGTCCAACTCCTGGCCCTGCACAGGACACTCCCAAGAGTCACAGCTTGTGTCTGAGAGCATTGTCCAATTCTTCAACTTCTTCAACTCTCTCAGGCTGGTGCTGTGACTAGCCGTGGAGAGCCTGTTCCTGTGCTGCGCCACCCTCTATGTGGAAAACCTTTTCCTGATATCCAAACTAAACCTTTCCTGTCTTGGCTTCATGCCACTTCCTTGAATCCTGCCACTGTCATGAGAGAGAAGAGATCGGGACCTGCCCTTCCGCTTCCCCTCATCAGGATATTGAAGACCACAATGAGGTCTTCCCTCAGTCTCCTCCAGGCTGAACAGCCAAGTGTCTTCAGCTGCTCCTCATACGGCTTCCCCACCAGAAGAATAGGAAAGTACAAGCAATATCAGTCTTTCAGCTCTATTTGTATTTCCTCATTATTCGTGATGTCTTTTAAATTGTTACTATTTTCAAATGACAGTCTTTTCCAGTGCAAAATAAAGGTGTAATACTCTTCTTCTTGTTCAAAATCCATTTCCACCAAAGTTTCTACATAAAATCCATCATATCATGTAGGCAAAGCTACTTTATTGAAGAAAACTTCAAATTAACAGTTAAAAAAAACCAAACCAACTGAAACCAAACAACTGACAATCAACATCATGTTTCTTAACCTTTCCCTTTTTTGGAAATTGCCTGACAAGGAATTATGCTCCCTTATGCTGCTTTTGCCAGCAGATGGCATTCTCAATGCCCATGCTCACTGCTGTGCAGTAAAGGACCACATTCTAAAGTCAGTATGAATACTGCTGTAATGTTTTTAGGTCTTAGTTCTTAATGCGAGACATATGTTTCTATTTTGCTCTGAGATCTTGCTTGGAGTTTAAATTTCAGAGACTTCAGCTCTGTTAACTGTGAAATATGAATCCCTCAATGTGAAATGAGCTCAGCAAACTTCAGATCTCTGACTGTCGATGGAGGAAAAGCAGAGTATAGCTCATTCAGGTCAAGGACTTACTCAGGTTGAAGACCACAGCTAGTGAACATCTTATGAAAATGCTTAACATTAACTCTGCAGAGCTGGTAGGGAGAAAAGCGAGATCATTACACACAGCTAGATTTGTGCATAAATTACACGTCTCTAGATAGAGTTAAGAAAATCAGCCTGACAGATCATGTATTCTCTGTATTTTCTGGATATCTCCAACAGCCCTGAGCTTCTCCTGTTTAGAAGCTGCAATATAAACCACATCAAGACCTAGTGCCCCTCTCTCTCTCTTAGAGCACAGCATGGAATAAAAGACCTGAGACCTAAGCAAGTGGAGTCTGACTCACTTGTCAGGTTTAGTATATCTCAGGTTTTTTCCCCTGTCTCAGTCTGTGCTATGACTGTCTGTTAAAAATACAGGAGTACAGTAGCAGGTAGTTTGACAAAGCAAATCAGTATTGTCTGTCTAAAAATACTTGCAAGTGTTACAAGTCCCGGTGTGGCATTTTTCCTTTCTCAAAGATAGAAAAAAAATCTCAGCTTTCTAAGTGACTGCAGAACACATGGTATATCATAAATCAAGAGACCTGAAGTTTACTTCCTAATTTTGCCTCTGAACTATGTAAACACTATGGCAGTCATGCTCAGATGCTGTGGACAGCCCATGATCTTGATTATTCAATTGCAGTAATGTAAAGGCGTTTAATTATTTTTGTCTTACTTCAGCTTTCCATCAAGGCCAAGTGTGCCAGTAGAGAATCTAATGTCAGTGATTTATGCAGCGTGTTCTGCATTAAAATTCAAAATGAGCCCACCACCTCTCTTCAAGTAAGCTAGCAAGCTACTAGCCAGATGTTAATGTAAACACTAAAGGGATTACTCAAAATGATTTGAAAATAACAGTAATAGAGATGAAAAGCTGAGATTAGCCATTTGTGACATTGTGTAACTCCTTCAGATTTCTGAGCTGTATTAAAAAAAAACATGTGAGGACCTTTTTTATTAAACAATACCTGCCTACATCTGTATGGGCAAAATCTTTTCATATATACAAATACTGGTAAATGGACAATCAAATACTTTTCATCTCACTTAATTGCGGTGGAGTAGTAGGGTTCTGGATGCTTACTGAAAGTAGCTGTTTGTTACCACTTATTTAAAAAACAAACAACCCAAACAACAAACAAAAAACCAGAACATGCCCAAAACCACAGCCAGCAGTTTATCTTATTGTGATTACTAAAAAACACTTTGACAAATTCTGCTTTGAATGAGTGTAAATTACGAGGAATTTTACTGAAAACAGATCTCCAGATCTACCATTATATGTTAAGGCAGCATTGGAGCGCTGTTGAAAATTGCAATTTGTAGATCCTAGGAATGCTGTTGAAGAACTGCAATTTGTAGATCCCATCTATAGAGAGTTTGAGGGAAATGGCTGTGGGAACTATGGTTTGTAACTGGTTTCTACATATAGTAACATGCAACACTTCTGGGTTGCTGTGACACCGCGTGAAATAAAGCACAGCAATTCACTGCTGTGGTCTCCTTGCAAGTCTGCATGGTGCTGGAGCTGGCAATAAATTGACTTGTTTTAGACTTAAACCTCTGTAGGAAGCTGAGTGTCTTTACAAAGTGTAAGCCAAGCTGGTGAAATACTGCCTGCCATCTTTAACAAAGCTCCTTGTCAAGTGGGGAGTAAAATGCTTTTAAGTGTTGCCGTGTGGCTGAGGAACTGTGTGTTTTTTGATTGCTAAAACATTTTTGCCAGTCCTAAATCCAGGAATGCTTATAAGGTAAAAGTTAAAATGTCATGGAGAAATTAAGTGAATGACATTTTGATTACCCCTCCAAGTTTGGCTTAGTGATTGACACAACCTTCAAATCCTAAGGAAAGAGAAGTGGCAATGAGTAGTCTTTCGCCTTTTGTCACCTCTGTTGTGCCATCCCCCCCCTCTGCATGGCTGCTTATCTGATGGCTCTGGGTTAATTAGAAGTCTTTGAGGCTGAGGATGTGAAAGGGAATTTAAATTGCATCTGTATGGATTATGATCTGGTGGAGTTCATTAGCATGCAGGCACAGTTCTTGTGCCTTTCTGCTTCTCTTCCCAGAGCTTGCAACTTCCAGGCATTTCCACACTCCCTCAGATCTGTTGTGCCTTATGGGCCTGGCCTGCATTTTCATATTAGCGCAGTTTAATTAGGCAAGGAGAGATTGCTGTGACTCCAGAATGATCTATGGTTATGACAGATCAATATTTATAACAGAGATTTTTTTTCAAATAAATGTTTGCTCTGTTGGACAGCTTTGCTCATTCAGAGGCCCTAGAGCCATTTAAGAAACAATTAAATCCTGTCTGGTGTGAAGTGGAATATTAAGAAGGTTTAACACTGACTGACCATGTATTCTCTCTAGTTTCATCTGCATTCCTATGCTTTGCTGTTCTCATCTGATACGTAGGTTTGATAGAGGGAGTTGGGTTCAGGACCGCTGCCCATTCCTTGCAGCAGTGCAGAGCCTGGTGGGAGGACATCAAATGGGTCAAGGCACTGGCTAAAAACTATCAAGCCCAATTGTGAATATGTAGCTGTAGAGTAATTTTCAAGCACTTTACTGGGAAGAAGTTTCTATAGCCTAATTCCATTAAATTTATTCTGATTATCAGAATTTGATGTGGAAGGTGAATGTGACATGGTCTAGTATTCTAAATACTTACGTAAGTGTCCAGGTTTACAGAGGCCATCCAATAAATGCCAAAAGAGGAGAGCTTGCATGACCAGGTCATTGTCAATTTTCTTTTACTGATTTTTCTTTTCAAATTAATTTTAGTGTTTTCTACAATGGAAGCAGTTTTCCCTTTTGGGAGCATGTTGGAACAATATGCAAATTCTGCTCATTTGCGAACATTCGCAAAGGTCTTGACACAGAAACCATAAATCAAAACTTTTTAACAGAAGAAGTCAGAGTGAAAGACAACATTCAGTGCATTTTCCTTATGTTTGTCTTTATTTAATGTATGTTTGTAATACCTTATATGATAAATGTTTCTATTTTTAAATTTGCATTTCTCAGGTTAATGTGTTTTATGGACTACACAGTAATGTAACTTTGTGGAAGTAAACATCTCCAAAAAATACAGTAAAGATCATAATCATAAAGTTAAAAAGTATGCTCAAACTGGTAGATATATCTGGTTTGACTAGTACAGCATAAATGACTGTCTCTTCTCTTTGCTGGAGCCTTCAAGTATAAACTGAATTTGTAGAAAGTCTTGTGTAAAAATTGTTCCTTTTGTGTAACAATTGTGTAAAATTGTTCCTTTTGGAAATCTGTCAGATATTTGCACTCAATCCCAATGAAGGCAGGGTCAACCCCTCCATTGTTAATTTATTTTCTCCATAGGTAAGTACATCTTTCTTAAGCTAAGAACGAATACTTGTGCACCTGTACAACTTTCGAACTATCGTCAATCATGGTCCATTCACTGACATCTAGTAAGAGTTTTCCTTTTAGTGTAATTTCCTTAGAAAATTAAGTGTGCCAAACTTAAAATATATCGTGGTTCATGAAGAAAAAATTAAACTCTCCCTATCATACACAACAGCAGAAGCTTCCCATGTAAATCTAATGGCAACATTTGTATTTCTTTTGTCAAGAGCAAATATTAAAAGTAATGAGATTTCTGTTCCCCGAGAAGGAGAAAATAAATACTGTGTTCTTTTAATCTTAGGGGGAAAAAGTGCAAGTGTGTTGTTACCATGTTCCTTAAGCATCCCCCTGCGTTGTTATCTCCGTGCTGTTTTTTTTTCAAATGATGATGATTCTAAAAGTGTACTTGAATTGTGTTCATTTAATACTGGGAGGGTTAAATCTCTCACCAGTGCCAACACTTTGTCATTATAATGAAGTACAGTTCACAGGTGCCTGTAATTACACAGCCTGTGTGCAATCAGCAGGATTTCTAAAGGGAGTCTACCACATCTAAAATAGCACTTTCTTCATTGCACAGTCTTAATTTCACCTGACATTTTGCCTGCCAGGGCACAGACTTTTCTGCAGGAAGCAGGACAGTGTGCCTGGTCTCCTTTAGACAAAAGAAGGTGGAAAATTAAGTTATTATAAATCTGCTTCTAATTATGTTAATGAAATATTACATAATTTAGATTGACCTGCTGTAGATCTTAGATATTTCTCTTATTGTTTTAGCAATTTGCTTTATTTGTTATGCATGAAAAATGTTTTTGATAACCCATGTTGATCATACTTGCTAATGAACCAATGCCTACAATTACTGCATTTAAGCATACACCTTCAGAACATACAATGTTAGAGGGTTGCTAATAAGCGCAACAGGAGTTGAAGACACTAATTAGTTTAATCAGGGTTATTTTGCCTGCCAAAGCATAGGAGGATGGATGCTGCCACTGGAAAATGCTGGAGCATTTAACATGTGGCTGTGTTTTTAAGGAAAAAAGTTGATTGTCAGTCTGTTTCAGAAACACTGGTAATACAAAATGTTTTCTCAGTTATAAAGGCAGTAGATATTTACTGCCTTACTCAGATTAATTTATTATGAAGCAGCATGACACTTTGTACTGTGAATCTTAATAATGCCCAGAGGCCTTCATATGAAAATTGCTCATTTAATTTTCACCGGATTACTTTTGTAATTTAAACAACAATATTAATGTGAACTTAAGTGCAGAGCTCAAATAACTTACAAGGGTCCTTTCCCAATATCCTTAATCTAATTTTGAAATATTAACCTTTTTGAAATGCAGCTTCACATTTCAAAGATCAATTTAATTTTATTTTTTGTTGGCCTTACGTGGAAAGCTGATTGTTTTTAGTTTTCTTAGTCCAGCCAGAGCAGTGTCCTTATCACTAAAGCATATAGGACATTTTTTAAAGGAAAACTTCTGTCAATCCAGCAGCTTGAAACACAACTTGCACTAGGTCAGTGGTTTCCAATGCCAGAAAAAAAGGGACTCAGCATAACACTTAGATCAGTGTGGTTGGAAACCAGACGTGTAAAAGATGTACTTTGTCACTGAGATGGATATTGCTGGTGGAGTTGCCTGTGAGAGCGTTGTCTGCCAGATAATGAATAGATCAGCTCTAGCACAGCCTCTCAGGCTGCAGACACCATCCTCGAAGGTAGAGTAAGAGTGATGTGTTAGTGACAGGAGTTCTCAGGGGAGGAACGATAGAGACTGAAGAATATATCAAGGGGGAGATCAGTGGTAAACAGACAGATTAGATGGCTTTTACTCACCTTCTATGCAATCTCTGGATGTCCCCCTTGGCTATGAAAGAATAAAATGGCAGAAATTTACTGTCATATCATTCATGGGCTGAAAAAATGTCCTTCAGTTCCATGAGATTTATTTATGTCCAGCATTTTGTGGCTGCTGCTGGAAGAAGCCCTGAAGAGGGAGAGAGGCATTTGTTTTCCTTTTTTTCCCCTTCATTTTCTGCCCCTTATTGTGCTGTTTCCATCAAAATGCCCCCAGGCACCAATCCAGGGAGCTGGAGCTGTGGTCTGCTCAGACCTCTTGTAGTACCTGCTCATACTTTCTGACAGGCTGAAGCACTGAATGAGAATGGCCAGCCGCCTGAGATGGGGGTGGCCAGAGACCCCCTCAGTTTCACAGCTACCCACTGCTTCCTTGCTCTCTCAGTTATAAGTACAAAACACAGAAGCCAAAGTAGACACAGGCATTAAAATGAGAGCCAAATTTGCCCACTACTTTCCTGCAGTTTCTGATGGAAAATAATCTAGGTAAGGCTGCAGGAAAAGAGCTCCAGAATCACTCCTCTGGATGTTGGATGTTGCAAAAAAGGCTTGGATTTGTTTCTTGTGCAACTTTGTTTTGAGATAGCTTTTAAAACAAGACTACCCCAAAGTGCTAGACTTGGTACATCCATCCATCCTGCAGCCAGCCCTAGAAGAGAATTGGTCCAATGGTGACTGAGAGGAGGAGAAGCAGGTGATGGGGGAGAGTAGAGGAAACTTTCATTTGCCTGGTGTTACTCAAAGGCTCACTGAATGGGCCTTATTCATTACTAGCAAAAATGTTCTATTGGTTGTATCAAAGTGCAGTGTAACTGATATTACCTTAATTTTACTTTGGTTTTTTTTGAAAAAGCTAATAAAAAAATTCAATCTAGACTTTTAAACAGCCCATTATTTTCTTATATCAGCCCAAAGGAAATCTTGCCATCTCAAAAGGAATTCATATTTTCCCCTGGAGGCAATACTGATTAATAACCTATGCTGAAATTCGGACCTGGAAATAGCTTTTGTGTTCCCATGGAAAAAAAGGTACATTATGTACTTCACGTTACATGTGCTCTTCAAACATCATTTTCAGTTTAATCAGTATTGAAGGAGAATTCTTGCAAAGCTTAAACCTTTAAAATTTTACCAGGTGAGTGGCTCTTCACTAGTCAGACAAGATCAGATCAGTCATCAGCATAAAAATATTTGAGGGTGGAGATAGCTTCACAATTTTTGTGTTTCTTTATAGTTGAGTTGGGGTTTTTTTGTTATCTCCTTCCTTTGCTCCCTTAGCAAAGTTAGCTCCCTTCTACTGCATGTACCTGATAACTGGGGATAAATTGCAGCAAATCTTGATATGGTCATATACTTCCAAACATTAAATAGTCTGTTTAACTACAAAGAAATCTGCATTTGTTAACAGAGTAATAAAATGCGCAAATATGGAATCAGTCCCTAAGTGGGAGACCATATGTGCCCAGGAATGCTTAGTCTGCCTGAACTGTTAGCAGTTCATTCTTGTATGTATAACGTGTATAAATGATATAGAGGCCAAACTTGACACAAGACCCTTGTGAAAAGTTATTTTAGTATTAAATTTTCTTCCTCTTTAATGAAACACATGAGATGGGAACCCAAGCCTTTCATTTGTGCCTTATTTAAACAGATTTCCATCCTGAATTTATGTAGAAAGAAGGCTGAGAAAATTTTCCTTAATATCAGAGGAAATCATATAGACCATGTATTACCAAATGCAACTAGTCAGTGCTGCTGCAAGCTGTTACAGCTACAGGTAAATCCGCTGCTGTCACATTGGTTATATGGCCCATATGGTTATGTGGACCACAGTGTAGTGCACACTAACAGAAATGAAGGCACACACAAGAGCTGATGTCAAGAGCTCCTTGATGGAGCATCCAGGGCCCTTGTTCTGGAAGCATGGGTCAGGTAGTCAAAGAGCCCATGGTGTATGTTTGACCTCTTGGAAACCCTTGTTTCCTTTGTCACACTTTCTTGGACTTGCTCATATGTTTCTTACATTACCCACATCTCTTGAGGGTTTCCCATCTAGTTAGACCCTAAGCCCATCAGCATAGGAAAGACGTAATTGTCATAAAAGACCTCTGGATTACTGTAAAGGTCACAACTAGATTATTCACAGGAAAACTTTGAGCTGAGAGAGGTAATTTTAAATAAGACTTCATGTTTTACTGTATTTATAGAAGAAACAAAAGCAATTTGAGAGCTAGAAATGTAACTGAAACCCGGCGTTTTTGTGAACTTTAATTATTCATTTCAAAGTGGCACAATAGACTTTTAACTTCCCGTACTTTTTTCTCAAGGGAAGCAAATTACTGTAGTCAAATGATAAAACACTCAGAACAAGCTTACGAATAAAACCCCTGAAAATGTCTTATTTGTGTCTGTACTCCAAGGCCATTCCCATGATATGGTTATGACCTAGCTTTGACAGGTATACTACAAATTATCTTATACTGTCAGATGAATTCTGAGTAGAAATATGGCCAGATCCCAGGAGGAAATAAAAGGAAAAAAAAAATTCTGGCAGGAAATTATATTATGTTTGTATCCATTCAGTTGATATCCTTTGCTAGACCACATATATTGCCATGGATCCAGATGTTATCTTACACTTGTTCCTGCTCCACACAGAAAGCAGCGATGGCAGCTCATGATAGGCCTATGTGCAAGCCTTACTTAAACTGTTTAATGTATTGTTACAGAAGGTAGCAGGGATTTTTTTAGATGACTCATGCAGAAATATGATACTGAGTGAACATGAGATAACAATGCAAGAAACTGAGCTACTTCTCATCAGATGAGCTCCAAACCCTTCACCAGCTCTGTTGCCTTTCTCTGGACATGTTCCAGCACCTCAGTGTCTTTCTTACAGTGAAGGGTCCAGATCTGAACACAGGATTTGAGGTGTAGCCCCACCAGTGCTGACTGCAGGGGGACAATCCCTGCTCTGGTCCTGCTGGCCACACTGTTGCTGGTACAGGCCAGGATGCCATTGGCCTTCTTGGCCATCTGGGCAGGCCAGGATGCCATTGGCCTTCTTGGCCATCTGGGCACTCCCTGGCTCATGTTCAGTTGCTGTCACCCCTAGGTCCTTTTCCCATCACTCTGCCTCAGCCTGTAGTGCTTCCTGGAGTTGTTGTGACTGAAAAAGAGTACCTGGCAATTGGTCTTGTTGAAGTTCACACCACTGGCCTCAGCACATCAATCTGGAGTGTCCAGATACTTCTGTAGAGCTTTCATACCCTCCAGTGGGGCAAAACTCCCATCCAGCCTGGTGTCATCCAGAAATTGACTTAGGGTGTACTTGATCCCCTTGTCCAGATCAATTATAAAGACATTAAACAGGACTGGTCCGAGTACTGATCCCTGGGGAACACGACTGTTGACTGGACACCAGCTGGATGTAACTCCATCCAGCACCGCTCTCTGGGCCCAGCCATACAACTGGTTTTTAACCAGCAAAAAATGCACCCACCCAAGCTGTGAGCAGACAGTTTCTCCAGAAGAATGCTGTGGGAAATTGTGTCAGAAGCTTTGCTGAAGTCCAGGTAGACAACATCCATGGCCTTTCCCGTATCCGCTAAGTGGGACACCTTGTCACAGAAGGAGATCAAGTTAGACAAGCAGGCTCTGCCTGTAACAAATCCATGCTGGCTGAGCCTGATCCTGTACATACCTTACGATGACACTTGAGATAATCTGCTGCATGACCTTCCTTGGCACCAAGGTCAGGCTTAGAGGGCTGTAGTTCCCTGAATACTCCTTATGGCCCTTCTTATAGGTGGGCTATTGTCACATTTCTCAACCTCCAGTCAACTGGGACCTCCATGGTTACCCACAACTGCCAGAACATGATGGAAAATGACTCAGTAAGCACTTCCACCAGCTCCCTTTGAGTGGATCCCATCCATCCTCATAAGGCTTGTGCAGGTCTAAGTGGTGTAGCAGATTGTTGACCATTTCCCCTTGGATTATTATTAGGGTTTCATTATGCACCTTATCTTTGTCTTCCAGCTCTGGAGCCTGGGTACTTGGAGAATATCTTGTTATTAAAGGAGTACCTCAGTCTTTTCCTCACCTTTGGCTGTTATCTTTGTCCCCCCACTCATTAAGGGAGGGAGGCCTTCTTGGCCCTCCTTTTATTGCTCCTGTATTTATACAAATGTTTTTATTGTCTTTCCTGTCAGTAGCCAGGTTATGTTCTACTTGGGATTTGCCCTTCTGATTTTCTTCCTGGGTAAACTCATGACATTCTTGTAGTCCTTCTGAACTGCCTGCCCCTTCTTCCAAATATCCAACTTCCTTTTTGTCCTGAGTTGCAACCAAAACACTGTTCAGCCAGGACTGTCTTTTCCTCCAGCATCTTGTCTTTTGGCACACGGGGACAGCCTGCTCCTTTGCCTTTAGAATTTCCTTCTTGAAGAATGTCCACCCTTTCTGGACAACTTTGACCTTCAGTACTGTCTCCCAAGGGACTCTGTCAAAGAGTCTCTGTCCTCTTCAAGTCAGAGGTACTGTATCAGTTCTCCTGATACCCTACCCTACCCTACCCTACCCTCCTTCTCAGAGTCAAAAATTCATTTCATGATTCCTGTGTCCAAGATAGCCTCCAACCATCACATCACCCACCAGTCTGTAACCATTCACAAACAACAGGTCCAGTGCAGCACATTCCTTAGTTGGCTCCCTCACCAGCTGTGCCAGGACATTATCTTCCACACATTCCAGGAACCTCCCAAGATGTTTTGTCTCTGTTGTGTTGCATTTCCAGCAGACATCCATTAATTTGACGTTCCCCACAAGAACAAAGGTCAGTGATTGGGAGACTTCTCCCACCTTCTTGCAGAATATTTCATCTGCTTCTTAGTCCTGGCTGGGTTGTCTGTAACACACTCTCACCAGGATATCTGCTGTGTTGGCCTTCCCCCTGATTCCTACCCATAAATACCAAACCCTGTTGTGACCATCATTAAGCTCAAGATAATCAAAACACGTCCTAACTTTCAGGGCTACCCAAAAGCCTCTTCTTCCTTGCCTATCCCTTCTGAAGTGTTTATAGCCGTCCACTGCAGCATTCCAGTTGTGCAAGTTGATTTTAAGGTAATCTGTAGGACTTGTTGCCTTTTTTTCTCCATTGACCCGCAAGGCATCTAAGAACTAGACTAATTACTGGTTGCTAGTAGCACTTGAGATAGTATTGCAAGAACTTGAGAGATGTCAGAAGCAACAGTATTCACCCTTACAGATGAGGGTAGAAGTCTGACCAGGCAGCTTCTTTATATTTAGCAAATCTCTTTGTCTGGTCTTGTAGGATATCTGTTAGGCATTTATCTTTGTGTCAGTTGATAAGCTCTGTGTGGTACAAAAGAAGATCACAAAAGACAGGCATGAATAAAATCAGACATGCTAGGAGGTAAGAGAGGGAAGCGAAATAACTTTCCTTTTCATCTTTCACTCGTCCTTAAGTTGTCGCTGGATAAGTATCTGATATGATTGGATTTGTCTTCAGCAGCAGAAGAGAACACAAACTAGAAGGTAGTGTTTGTGGACCAAAGAAGGGTGTGAATCTGGGTGCTGACTTGCACATATACTTTAGAGAAGTAAGCACCCGTGAGAGTTTAAAGGTAATGTTTAAAAATAATTAGCACCTTCACAAACACTTTTCCTAAAAATGCATTTTCAACATTAATCTAAGGCACAAAAAAAGCTAATACGTGGGATGAATAGGGATGAAATCAAGAGATTGTCTTCTGAAATTTTTATAATAACTTTAGTATCACTAAATTTCTACTACTACATGGTTGGGTCTACTTCCGAACTTCTTACTCAGGTGACTCATTCATGGTTGTAGAGATTTGGCTGGTTCCTGTCCTTCAAGGATTTAAACACTAGCTTGTATTTTCATGTTTGGGGTTTTTTTAACAGAAATGTAAAAAATACCTCTTTAGAGTGTTCAATTTTTTAAACTTTCCCCTGTCTTCCAGTTTGTCTTCTTAGTCTAATTTTGTTGAGAAGAGCTTGAAGGAAATGGTTAAAAAAGGCTCCCATATCAGCAGGTGCTTGGACCTAAATTAGTAGAATTAGACCAAGGCCTTTAATTTAATGTGGCTTTAAGCATTCTTCTGAAATACTGTTTCTTCTTTAAACTGTTTGCAATAGCTCTTAGTCCATCTGGTAGCACAACCAGAGAGTTTATGCTTGGACCGCTGCTGTACATGTATGTTGCAGAACTCAGTCCACAGGGGCTGTTTTGTTACTAAATATATTCTGAAGCAGAATTTCTTAGGCCTCTTGCTAAGTGCATGCTAAACATACGATGTGGACCCACTGTTGATGTGCCTATTTACATTAGATGGGATCTGTGCCATGAGGGTAATTTTCATGTAACTTGCAATGGCATATAGAAGTATATGAGAGAGGATGAATAATTTATGTCTGAATTCACAGTATTAGACCAAGAACGAAATCACAGTTAACTTATTCTTGAAGTCACAGGAAAATTCACATTGTGGTGCACAGTGAATATATTAATTCATTTAAAATCTGTCAACGCTATGTTTCTTTGGGATTGCTAATGAGCAAGTTAAAATACTTTTGGCAGTGTGAAAAATCCTGTATTTTTATCTTGTAAGACACGTGTTCTAAACTGTTGTTTTTAATTAATCCAGTGGGTTTGTCCACTCCACTTAAGTCAGTGAAGAAAAGGTCTGTTGTCTAAAGGCCAGTGGGATCTGCCTTTATTCTGTAACTTGGGATGTTTCTTTGGTTTCCAGCATGTAAGATGGTGCATGAGAAATGTACCCCGTCAAATTATTTCTGTACAAATACTGAAGGAGGAGATTCTGCCCCTCTACTGTGCTCTGGTGAGATCCCATGTGGAGTAGTGCATTCAGATCTGAGGTCCTTGGTACAAGAAAGGCATTTCTTGGCAATTTTTATTGGAACAGCCTGTTGGACGCAAGTCCAGAGGAGGATGTTGATGACCAGACAGATGGAACACCTCTCCTGTGAGGAAGGGCTGAGAGAATTGGGTTTGTTCAGCCTGGAAAAGAGAAGGCTTTGGGATGACCTAATGGAGGCCTCCCAGTACCTGCAAGAAAGATGGAGAGAGACTTTTCACAAGAGCATGGCCAATGCAAGAGCACAAGACAATGGGGAATGGATTAAAACTAAAAGAGAGTAGGTTTAGATTAAATATTGGCAGGAAGTTCTTTGCTGTGAGAGTTGGAACAGGTTGCCCAGAGAAGCTGTGGATGCCCCATCCTTGGAGGTGTTCGAGGCCAGGCTGGAAGGAGCCTTGACTGCCTGGTCTAGTGAGAGGTGTCCCTGCCCATGGCAGAGGGATTGGGAAGAAGTGATCCCTAAGGTCCCTTCCTACCCAAACCATTCTATGACTCTATAGTCTTACATTCTTCTATGATTCTGTAGTCTTACCTTCTGTAGTACTTCTGTTATTTTTATTGCAAATCATATACAATACTGTAACTGGAATAAAGATTCAGATGCATAGCAAGTTATAAAACACGAGTATTTCCTAAACATTCAATAAACAATTTTACAAACAGAAATGTAAATGGTAAAAAGACATTGCCTTATTTGAAGTGAAGCTGTTTGACAACTTTTTCCACAGCACCCAGAAAATTATAACAAAAGCTAGCAAAGATGAGCCAGGGAGATTCCAGGTAGGCAGAAAACAAGCTGCTTCTGGGTAGAAATTAATTTGTGACACACAAACTATTCTGCAAGATGTCAAGAGATGCTCTGTGGACAGGACCTTGATTTTGTGTCTAGCTGAGTCACCACAGTTCCGAGTGCATCCAGACATCTTTGTAAGACATCTATAAAGAGACGAGATGAGTCCCTGCAGGATCTAACCATTCTTCGAACTTTTCCCGTTAAGGACTGAAAGGTAAAATAGTAGCCTTGATTCTGCCACTTTCTGCAAAGATCATTTATCTAGCACCATGTCAGCTCTGAAGAGGAAATAAACCAGAAGGAGTCAAGGGAAGGACTAATGCCGAACTATTTGTACTAAGGGTGCACTGAAGAACCCAGAGGTCCATTAAGAAGCAAAGTACTCTTGCTATTAGTGTCCCAGCCATCAGCCTAAGAGGTCTGATGTCATAGCCACAGGATCAGTGCAGCCAATTCAAATCCCAGTGCTCCCTCACTACCCTGCTCATCAGGGAGTAGTTGTGGTTTGGGTTTTTTTTGTCAGAAATGTTCTTTAGTATTCAGACACTATATGTATCATTTGGAGGTACAGCAAGGCATGGATGACAGTCCTGCCTAGAAGTAGGGGAGAATGAATAGGGTTAGATGTTGGACACTTGAGACTGTTAGAGGGTGTTCCCTCTGACTTTCCTGCCTTTTCTATTTCCCTCCAGAACCTGATTTTATAACTGCCTGCAGTTTCTCCATTACACCTGTCACTAGCCTCCTAAGCAAGTTTTCAAATTGTGGATCGATGGAAGCGAGAAATGACCTAAAGTATATAGCAATAGGGCTGGGATACTGGAAACTGCAAATCAAACTTCTAGACAGGAAATGCCGACTTCTATAGCATGTGAAACATAGAGCAGCATTAGATGTTGGGGGAAGAAAATGGAAAGAGTTTTTTAGCCTCGATTTCTTTCCTATTACACTATTTTTGGAATTGTATTTTCAAGTATTTAAGCTAGGCTTTAATCACGTAGGTGATTACCTATTGAAAACTAGGTTACCACCAGCTGTAGAAGTTTTTAAATTACAGTTTTTGACAGATAAGTACTGTTAGTCTCACCTGATACGGTACTCAGCATTAAGGACTGTTCAGTTTTACCAAGTTTGCAGTCTTTCAGTATTCCAGCAGCTGATTCAGATTAAAGGGGCATTAGTTTTGAACTACTGTAGAACTTCAATTTGTTTTGTAGTTCATAGCTTCCACTGATTCTGTTTGAAATGCAAATAATGACAGAAATGATAGGCCAGCAGCTGCAGCTGTGAGACACTGACTCCAAATGTAAATGTGCACACACTGGGACTAGCCCCCTGTCCCTGTGGCCTGAAGGGGTTTTATCAGGAATAAAGCAGGCAAGTGCTCCCAGGAGCTCAGGAAGTGATCTGGAAGGCACACTTGAAGGAAACCAAAAGTATAATTTTCACCTTTGTTACTAAAAATAAAGATTGCAAAGCTGCTCAAAGGTTTTAGCTAAACATATTTTAATTGAAAATACCCTTTCAATAGGATTCACATTTTGCCAAAATGTCTTATTTTTCTTTATGTGCGGGATTTTCCGATACAAGCAAACATGTAAAATCTTACCTCCTTTTTGCTGCCCCCACAATTTCCAAATTGAAATGGTGTAAAAAATTATTCCATTTAAAAGCTTTTACCAGAAAAGCATTGTTTTCCATCTAATGTAAGACTGGCTTTATCAGGGACATTTTCACAAAGGTCTCCTTTTCCTTAGTGTATTCCGGAGTGGGGTAAAAGGAGGAAGGTCTCCACAGCTGAGGCATGAGCACTTATCCTGGCCATAAGGAACAGCCACAGCTGTGGCCTCGTGTGCTGATACTGCCCATGTCCACTCCGCTGGGGGGCTTGCAGACAGAGGATGTCCCGGACATGTCCCTTGCCTCGACACACCTAATACATGCTGGGCTCATGGGCAGCACAAGCTGCTTTTGTGTTGCTTTTTCATATTGCATGTTTGTGTCAGTTCACATACTTACTGTGTGAGCTCCTGCCCCTGAAAATTACAGTTTGGACAGAAAGGAGACAAGGATCAAGAAGAGGAAGGAATGAGGAAAGAAGTGAGGGCGGTTTTGTAATTAATCAGCACAAACACATTCAACATTTTGTGATGCTGGTGGTGCAAAGGAAATAAAATTCCACGGTGTAAAGTGGGGCAGGACACCTCATCCTCATTGTAAGGTCAGACAGCCAAATCTTCCCAGGGGATCTGGTTTCTTACTTCTTTCCCGTTTCCTTCCAAGTCACCAGGAGCTGCATGTATCCAGCAGTGGATTTGGCCAAGTTAAGGCAGATCCTTGCAAGCCAGCAGACTGTACCTCAGTGGTGCAATTTGTCTGACTCTTGTTCACATCTTGGGTTTATGAACAGGAAAGATGCAAACACTGGAATTAAATCGTTCAGAGCCAGAATTAAGATCTTCTGTGATTCAGAAGGGTTTAAATTTACTGCCATACAAACTGTGGAGATGTACTGCAATCCATAATTTAAATTTAAAGGAACCTATTGTTTAATGTGTTATCTGATGGTGAGGTAAGAAATGAATGTTTTCCTTGGAGATTAAAATAACAGAAAGAAGGGCAGTATAGAAATTTTCAGTACGCATATGGATGAAGAGTGGCATATACAGTAAGTTTGATAATAATGGGGTGGTAAGTACCTAGATATTTGGAATGGATAGGAAAAATGTGGGCATATTAATGTTGGCAGAGATCAACATTCAGAGAAAATGGGAGTGAAGCACTATCTCATAGGTATGTTAATACATAGGAACATTAATACACAGAAGTCAAATGAGGGAAAAGAGAGCTGTATCAGTGTAATTAGAACTTAAGGTCAGACCTACTAATTGATTTTATGCTCATGAATATATCCTTCTCACACACTTAGTGTGCATATGCAACTCATATGGCTTGAAAACTGACATATGCTCTGAAGATATAAATGATTCCTTGATATTTTAAGAACTCTCATCTGACTCAGTTGAATATTGTAAGGTGTTTCTGAGAGTTTCTTGCATTAAATGAAATATTGCAATGCCAGTTGAATTCTCAGTATCCCTAAGTAAATGAAAGCAATTAATAGAATTCAAATGAGAGTTGCATGGGATGTTTTATAAATATTTTGAAATAAGAGCAAACATACTGTGTCTTGATGATATAAAATATAAGTCCCCATGCTTTCACCTCAGTGAACAGCAGGGATTTGTTTACAGTTGCAGATCAAGATCTAATACTCACTAACAGCAAGTAGGTTAGATTCATAAACAGTGAGAGCTATGCCAAAGAACATGTGGTTTTGTTTTATAACAGCCAGTCCAAGGACAGTTTGCAAATAAGTGTGCCAATTTTTGGGAGATTCTTTCATTTAATTTTTTCATTCTTTGGCATATAAAAGAGGAACCTTTCCCTCAGTTGTAAATATCTTTATGAGGGTTTTATTGATGAACAAATCAAATGTTAGTGTCAGGGTCTAATACTCATACCAGACAATATCTTTGCTTAGAATTTGATTGGACTCTACCCCGCGCTTCATTGTCATTTAAATTAAAAACAAAAGCACAGACACTCTCTCACATTATTTGGAGAAAACAGGCCAAAGAAGACCTGCTGGAAATCCAGCAATCTTGCTGAGACCCTCAAAGTGTGAATTCAGAGATGCTAGGGAGGGGGTCAGAGACATTGTTTTGAAATCTAAATCTCATTTATTCATACCCTGTTAGTGATTTCCTAAAGCACTGGAAAGCAGGGGTCTGACCCACCAGGTTTTTCCTGGAAGTGATGGGGAAGTAAATTCACTTTAGCAAATCTTCCAGTTGTCACAGAGGATAGGTCCCAAAACTGGGATGCAATCTCCCTGTGGATTCCCGATGTGAACTATCCTGGGACAGTACCAGGCTCTTGTCTGGGTGATACCTGCTCCCATCAAGGGTGGTCTTAATGTGCTTCTAAAATCCGCATGCCTTGCAGATGAGTAAATAGGTCTTCTGGTTCTCTCTTTAGCTGGTGTATACAAGCAGCTTTAGGATAAGCACTGAATGTTTCCAGCACTTCAGTCCTAGTGAGAAGATAAACATACGTATTTTTTCATTTTATCTTTCTTAGCTATGTGCAGAGAATATATAAACCTCTTTATGGAAATAGACAACCTCTTATCCCATGCCTACCAGCAATCATATTCAGTTTTAAGTTTAGCATTCATAAAAAATGAATGAGAATTTGCCTAATGACCTATTAAAAATTGAGTAGCAGCATATGGGAGTTAGCCACACAGCTAGGCTTATGTGGGGAAAGCCACTGTAATCAACGTCTCTTTTTATAATCACCGGGAATTAATTTTTTTCCAGGTGTTTAAAAATCAGCTATTTCAGTGCTGGTTCTTTGGCAAATGAGGAAGGTACAGGTTATCTGGGTTGGGTGAGGTTTTCATCAGCCTAGGTAGGACTGCGTAGTAGTGAGGGGAGTGGGATATGGAGTGGGATATGGCACACTGTGAGCTAGAAGTTGAATGACAGTCATTTTATGTATCCGCTGGAAAAAAACCCAAAACCTGAATAAAAACCTGTGCGCTGAGTTTGACCTGTGGACTTTGAAGAAGAGGTCTCCAGAAATGACCCTTAGGTTGAGAAATGCAGGCAATGTGGCATACTCAGAGAACACAGTGAAATCTCACCCTTTGAGCAAAGACCATGTTTCCTTGCTCCCTGCCACCTGTGCAGATCTCGTGCATACTCTTCACTGTAAGACAGATATGGCTTGAGGCACATTCATTCTGAATTTGTACAATGCTTGACTGCCCTAATGCTACTTTTAGACTTCCTTCATTTACTGCGTACACATCTGTTCTTGGACAGCACACAGTGCTACACCATCATATTTGAATCAAGATGTTTTTCTCTTGCTTTTTCTAGAGGTATCCTTCAAAGTATGTTGGAGTGGACCTCCTTTTGTGTGTGCCTATCCAAGGGCACACTATTACAACTTCTTAATATCCTCATGGTGTCTTGCCAAATGCTACAGAATTCCCACTTTTGCCACTTTAGACTCTGCAGAATTTTTGAGGGGAAACACTGCAGGAATTTTTGAGACTTAATTAAATCAAAATTTAGATGTTGTTTATTGATAGGTAATTTACACTTAAAATTTTTCCACAAAACTACCATTTATCTACCGAATTTACCACATTCCCTCATTCTCAACTATGTGAGAGCTGAGGGTTTTTTCCATGTTATCTGGATTTTCTCCTTTAAGAGACTCCCAAGACTTTTCTTTTTTCTGGCTCTTGTATTCCCCAATTTTTTTATCAGGGGAAACACAGCATTAAGATAATTTCAACAGTATGACCCTTGGGGATACGGGTGAGAACCTCCAGACTTCAGGACTCTAGGAGCACATTTCCAGGTGCAGTCTGCGCACAGAGGCAAAGGCAAAGCCTGAAGCTTGATGGGGAGAGGGGCCAAAAACTGTTCTAAATCCTCTGATTTAAATAGAACCTTTATATCTCTAGTACCCACTCTTGATTGCTCAAGAGCTACCACTTAAATAAATTGTCAGTGTCCTTATGAAATCCCTAGATGGGATATGGATACAAGACATCTTTTAAAACACTTTAAATGAAACAACTGTATTTTGATTGCAGTCCTCATTGCTGTATGCCTGTATCAGCACACCAGCTCTATTAAAAATACTCTCCCAACACATTTATGGATTTCAGTTTTGACACTTAGAAATGTGTCACCTTGGCAATCCTTTGCTGGAGGCTACTTGGTATCAATTGCCAGATGTAATTACAAGGTTGTAATTTAAAAGGTTGGTGGTCACCATTCTTTGTGCTTTCACCCTAAAGCATCCCAACAGGATCCAAGCCAGAGGAATTAATTGTAATACAAAACCTAGTATGAAGAAGTTTCTTTTTTAAGTTTTCTAGGTTTCAGATGCAGAAACAGGAGTTGCCAGGGGTAATTTTTTTTCGCAGCATGATGTGTTATCTGTATGATGAAACCAGCTTTAATTATTCAATTGGTGCCTGCAAACGGTTGCTTAGTGATTGTGTCCTTTCTGTTCAAATCTGCAGTAGAACTCATTTGTGTGCTAGGTCACTAGCTGTTTTAAGTCAGTGTGACCCTGCTGATTTAATTGGCATACACTAAGAAAACCTAGTTAAAAATACCTTTGTAAATTTAATACTTAAAGACAAGTCAATGCTGACTGATAAAAGAGACATCTCATGTGTTTTTCAGTATACTAGTTTCTCCTTTACAGATGTCTTTATTTTCACTGGTGACTCTCCTGAAGAGTACTTAAAATCAGCCCTGCAGCAATTTTACTTTGGGAAAGGACTAGGTGAAGCTGATCATATAATCACTTGGTAGCTCAAGAAGACAAGCCTATGTGAAGTTTGCCCTGGAAAGCATCACAATATATTAATTCCTAACTAAACATCTTTGTATTTTAACCCATGATTCTTTAAAAGACACCCACTTTTTTCGCAAAGCTGTATCTTCACTTAAAAATATTCAAACTGAAAATAAAAACACATGTTCTTCTCAGTGGGAGAGAAAGTGTCAGGAGAATAGATCCATAGCAGCTTACAGATTAGTCTCCTAGGAAGGGCCCGGTCTGTGCATGTGCTGTGGAAGGAGCTTTCTAGTTACTGGACACCAGGTGGTCACCTATGGTTGATATGAGAAGCAAACACTGCCACAAATGCAATTAGTAGTGTGTAATGAGATTAACTCCCCATAGTATTTGCAATATCCTTGAGGTTTTTTTCACTGAAGCAGCACAGAGCTGATAGCACCCCTTAGACAATGAAAGAGTTTAATCTTTCATTGTTGTATGCACATAACTCTCATCAGCATTAATAGGAGTTAAGCATACCAAAAAAAAGGAAGAACAAAGCTTGGAAGTTTAAGCAATCATAGTATGCTAGAGGGTTTCCAAGAGTTTCACAAAGGACCAGGCCAAAATTGTATGACTATTCCTACTGGGTGATGTTAAGTATTTTCAGAGATTTGTATTTTTGAGGCATAAAGGGTGATTAGGGGCTCCAAAACAACCCCTAATAATGAAAATTTACTAAAAGGAAAGAAAGTTTAGTAAAAGGTAAGATTTAGTAAAATGTAGAAGGCAGAACCCAAGGCAGAGCTCATATTTAATTAAATGTTTTGTTTTCTGTGACAGGGTGAGACTTCTCCTTTCTTCCATTTTAAAGAAACTCGTTTTGATACGTGCTGAGCATTCTGGTGGGCTTTCTGGGCGTTTGGTGGATCTTTATTCATTTAGAGAGGACGCAGTTCTCTACAGTAGTTCTTGCCTATACAGAAGTAAGCTGTTCCACCAGGTGTGACTTCTCTTTTCTCCTGTAAAAGCTGTGGCTGCTTAGGCAAAAAAGATCCTCCCATTACAAGTCTGCAAGAGTAGTCGTCTCTTCTTCAGCTCAGCTGCTGCCTGAACAATTTCTGGGGGCATCTGCTTCTTCCTAAGAAGAAGATTTAACAAGTTAAACACTTGAAGATTAAAATACGTGTTTCCAGAACTAGATCTGTTCCTAACTCATCCTTCTGTACAGAAGTTGGTGTAATGAAAGAAGTTGGCCAGTAACGAAATAAAATCATCCAAGCTGATGCTTGACTGGCCTCTGGAATCTGTCCACTTTGTCATTTAGGGGGCCAGTTTTTGCTGTCACACTTGCTGGTTCATTGCTTTCTGGTTTCCAAGTCCTCTGACTTCTGTTGGTGGGTATTTTTTTCTTGTATCAGGGGATATGAGCTATCACTATTTGTTCTTCATGCATTGCCTGGTTGATAGGGGTAATTGCTTTATGAAATTTTAGAGGTATTAAAAGATAATGCCTATTATTTAGGTATTAAAAGACTTTCCCTGTGCAAGATAATGTTTGAATATGGGTTTGTATTTCCTGAAGATACGTGCTGGCTTTTCCCCCTCTCCATGTTTTCGATAATCTAATTAGAGGATAGTATTGTCTTTTTCTGCCTTATAATATAGTTCAATTGGTTGTACTTAAGCACATCATCTGAAAATTAAAGGCCAAAGACTGGAGGGACTACTTTATGGCTTGTTTTAATTCCAGAAATGAAACACAAAAGAATGTTCCCTTTGTGCTGAAACAGGTGTGCCTTCTCATTTTCTTCTCTGTAAAACCTAGACTTAATTAATAGTACTTGCCTGTACTGCACACAGAGGCAATCGATTGCATATTTCATTTTCAATTTGTATAAAACCATCACAGTGGAGAATTGCACACATCCAGTAAAGAATTAGAGAAGGAAGGTGTTTTGAGGCTTTTAAGAGAGTCCCTCTCTTGTCTCTGCCTTGGGGTGGAACAGTTGCTCTGCTCTTTCAGATCAGGAAAGCGGTTGCTCCTAGAAAGGGACAGTGAATTTAATCCAGAAATTGATTAGTAACACTGTTTATATGTAAAGCAGAATAAAAGCTTTGGGCAAGTTTTGTTATGGAGCTGGGAAGCCGGGTGGTTGCCACCACGGGAAAAGCTTATACCTGGTTCTCATTAAAGGCTTACAAACAGAGCGTCTTGTTATATTTCGTAGTGGTTGCAGGGGCTGGGGGGTATTCCACAGCTGGTGAATTAGTTGATAGTAATACTACATTCAGTAGAATGCCAGTTTTCTAAAATGCACAAAAGCAAATCCAAGTATTAAAAAGTACAACTTTTCCACTGTAATACAGCTATGATGGTTGTGTGATTTGTTCAGGGAATAGCAATAAAGCTGAGATGTTACTTGAGAAAGAAGAACTTCACAGTTCTTCAAAGAGCACCACTAGGTAAATTATGTTTAAGGAGATATTTTGACAAACAGCATAGAAGTTTTCTGGTGCATAATAAAGATTACAGTGCACGTATCAAGGGTGGGTTATTGACTGTGGGGGTTTTTTCCCAAGAAAATCAACTGATTGCCAGACTGTAGGAAGATTCAACCATACGTAATTTTACAATACTGCAAAGTAAAGTGTCTAATCTGCAGTGCAAAGCTCCTGCAACAGCCTTGGTGCTTGGAAACAGATCTGTCGTTCATTATACATGGGCTGCCAAGGTGAGGAAGTCCTCTCTGATTTGAACTAGGAGGAAGAATAAAAATTGTATCTAAACTGAGAAATTTAATAAATACACGGCAAAGAAAATGTGCTCTAGGGAAAGAATAGATTCCCTGTGTGTGAAGCCGTTATAGGTTGTATTGACTTACCGGATTTTCAACAGGAATGGCAGGTGAACTTAAAACTTAATTGTGTATAAGGTAATGACACCAAGACCAGAAATATCCTCCATAGGATTTTAATTGGAGCTTTGGGTTTGGCTTCAGCTGCCATAGTGATGAAAACCCATTAGTAAGAAGCCTGCAGCAATTTAGAAATGTTAACAGTAACCTTCTGAAGTGATCAAAATTCAGACACTTCTCCCTAAGCAGAAATAAAATACTAAAAATGTATTCAGGTAGAGATGTGTGGGAAGAGGAAAGGCAAGCTTCTGAAATTATTTTTTTCTGAAATACTTATTTAAGTATTTATCCCTTTGCTACATGTTTTAAATTTACATCATCTTTTCCCTGATGCTGCTGTGCTCCATTTTCCTTGTGAAAGTGGGAGTTGCGGTGAAGTGCAAGGAAGCATCTGCAGAGTGTGCTGCAGAGAAAAGGAAGGAACTTCCCTTCCCTGGCAGTCGGGATGGTGTGGGCTGAACAGCATAGCCAGGGACTGCAGCACAGGGAGGTAAAGTGAAAGGGTGTAAAAAAGAGGTTTTAACATTGGCAACATTTGAAAAGGAAATAAAATAAATTTAACTGAGGTTGTTGGGTATTCTTTTGACATACAGGAAGGCTCTTGGCTTCTTGTTTAAATACCACTAAGGAGAACCATAATTGCTGATGTTTCTTATCTCGTTTTCAACAGCAGGTCTTTATAATCAAGGAACCTTTTCCATTCCTCATTGACCTCAGGGGCAGTATTCCTGTGGAGTACACTTGGATTTGAGGTAGATGTTAAGCTCACTAATGGAGATTGGCACAATCATACTTTGTTTTAAGAAGTAATTAAAATAAATCAGATAGTTTGGTTGGTTGGGTTTGGTTTTTTCCCATAAAAAGCAGCCCTTGGAAAAAGTGACAAGTGTGTTTGGTGCACAAATCTGCTTAGCATCTTTAATAGCCCAGCAAACAGTTTTGTCTGTAATGTCACTTGATGATTACTGGTCACTTGATTTAACAAAAGAACACTTAAGCTTCTAACCAATCCTGTGAATTATGAAATATGATGTGTTAGATAAACAGTGAAATACAGGATAGGGGTATTGAGAAAGAAGTAGCATTCTTCCCAAATAAGATTTTATTTGGCTATTTGACAGTTGGGATATGAGAGATTCCTTTTCTGAATAACTGACCAAAGTTAAAATGTCACATTGCAGGAACTATTTGAAATAAATTATACTGGGAAGTGGTCTGCTCTGCTCAGGATTATTATAATTCCTGGGTCCAAGATGTTTTCCAGAGGTAAAAGAAGAAATTTTCCTTCTTTGTAGACAGAGAAGGTTGTGGAAGAGGTCTGATGTTGCGCAGCTCTCCTTCTCTCCTTGGTTAGTAACGCAGTAACTGCACTCCCAATGCAGTTTCACTTGCGGACTTTCGTTGACCTTCAGAACTCATGAGTCAGCTCTGCATTACTGCAGTCTCCCATCACGGTGTGTGCTGGCTGCCAGTTTCTCTGCAGTACCAGGGCACTGTGCTGTGCTGCTGAAAAATAAATTTCCAGGTCTACGGGTCAGTTCTGCAGTGCATCCTAGAGCAATCATTGCCATCTTCTATGTAATTAAAATTCAAGGGTAGGAGAGAGATTAATGAGAGACAACGAATAAGCCTAAAAATATAGGGCTGACCGTGGTATACTGCTGTTAATTTACTGTCTTGCTCTTAAGAGCTTCTTAAGATTATTACTTCTGTAATCATGAAATGTGTAACTCGAGACAAATGCTTACAGAGAATCTCACATTTACCTACCTGCCTGCCTCAATTTTGTGAATGCAGAATCTGTGAGAGGAAAAGATGAAATTGCTTGGCTCTTGCCCAGATACTCCCAGACAAATTTCTCGCAAAGTTCACTGGATGTTGGTGTCTGGTTTCTGTTGCCATTTGAAGCTAGAGTTTCGAGGTCTGCAGTGACAACATTGTTAACGTTAAATAATATTGATATCTTAACACTCAGGAAAGTAGTTTATAGAAGAATTTCAGCTCTGGGAAGTAGCTAACAGGGTTCATTAAAAAAAAAAAAATCCATGCATAGCTTAGCTTTTTAAGTATTCAGTATTTTCTAAAACAGAACACAGTGATGTACTGCCAGAACCAAAAGCTAACTACAGCACTCTAGTTGGCTTCTAAAGGTTCATGTTTCTGTTTCCATAGGACCTTGGAAATTGTTTCCCTATATGTATTTAATGAGATTAAAATTCTGTCACACTTATCAGATCTGTTTTAAAGATAAAATAAATTGTGAAAGCAGTTTGTTTAGAGATCACAGTGTCTATAGAGTTTTAATATACAAAACCAATATGTGGAAATACTCTACAACAAGATCAAAATACACATTTCAGGAGGCCACTCTGAAACTGAATATATTGGACGAAGATCTTTATTGCCTTGAAAATAATGAAAAATGCTATATAATTCATATAAAAAGGATCAAAGGGAAAACCAGTTGATGAATGCAGCAGTCCTCTGGCATCTCTGAAACTGCTTGTTTCAAGCTTGGAGGAGTGATTCATGAGGGAGATGGTCACTTCAGGTAAACCAATTGTTGGTGAAAGCCCACGTCAGACACTTGGGTTGGAAAGAGGTGTTGTCTTCTCAAAGCTACACTGACTACAGCCATGATGTTGGTTAAGGCAGTTCTCATGACTAGGAACATTGCATAGCCCTCTAAAAAACACCCATCACTCTTCCCTCTCTGCCCTGATATTAAACTGCTCTCTTCTCTAAATGCTCCTTGTTTTCTCCTTCCTATAGTCACAGGAGATCATTTCTTGGAGTAGCATCATAAAGCTGCACTCTCCTTCTGGATAACATAATTCCAGCTGTTCCAGTTGAAATTTATGTCCTGTGCTTGCCATCCTCTGGCTGAAATCACATTGCTGCTAATAGTGGTGTACAAGGCTTCTGGGATTTAAGCCTTACCTGTCATGTGAATTGTAAAGGACACAGGTCAGTGGAAGAACGGAAGTGGCAGAGTTCAGAGACAGCCATGCAAGGCCTAGGCATCATATGAGAAAGCAAAGACTGTTGCCAGGGGTCTGTTGTCTCTACAGCTGGTTAGGATATTGTGTAGTTTCCCCAGAAAGATGAAGTTTTATGTATTGGGAATAATTGGTTGTCATAGGATGGATCAGTTTTTGATTTCCTAATCCAAGAGGTACTCCCAACAATTAAAGACTACCATTCACTTCACAAAGATGCTGGTCTTTTTTCCTACTGGTAGTGAATTTTAGTGCTCCACAGCAGTAACTTGTAGCTGAACTCATTGAACAAAGTGATGCTGTTGACTGACTATTGGGTATTTTTTTCTTAAACAAAGTTAGGGGTGAATCCATTTATTGGGAGTGTTGGATTCCACTACTGTTGCAAGTTCAGCATATAAACAGGAAGTGCATTTTTTTTTTACTGTAATTTTATCAATGTCTTCAGAAGTATTGGTTTTAAATTACACTTCTGTCCAGACACTCAGTGAAATCACTAATGAAATCCCTAGGCTACTCGGTTCAGTTTTTGTAGCACATTCCCTTTTTTAGGAGATAAACCTATTTTAGTAGACTTTAAAATTATAATAAACTTTCCTTGTTATTGTACTTTAGACTGATTTGCCTCAACTTTTCTTTTCTGGGTAGTCTTTGATTTTTAATGCTTTAACAGTCCTTCATAGAGTCCTGAAATTGTAAAGTATCAAGAACTGTGTGAGAAATACCATTTCTGAAGTTGAGAGTACTAATTTGCCCAACAGTAACAGATGGGAGTGAAAGGCCAGCAGTTTGCTTCTATTTGATAAATGGCTGTATTTTGACAGCAAATTAGATGTCACACAAAGTTGGCAAACATGCAAGAAATCAACATTTAGCGTGAAAAGATGATACAATTAGTCCATTGATCAACAAAGTGTGAAAAAGGTGATGTAATGTCTTGAATTAAGTTCAGGATATCTCAGGGGGAATGGTCGCAGAGCAGTGAGGTCCTTGCATTCACTTGTAGTTCTTGCAGCAACTAGCACAGCTCAGTTCATTAAGTCTGAAAGTATTAAAGTTTGAGGCAGAAAAGTACAAATCCAGCTATGAAAATTAGTGCAAACAGGTCAACTTGCACTGTCTCGCTGCTGTCTAAGAGTCCTGAGGAAGGATTGGTGAACTGGGTTTGTGTACAGTAACTGGAGGCTGAATCTTGCAGTCACTGTTCAGACTGCATAACCATCTTCTGTCTAGTCTCCCACTTTCAGGGCTCTGTTATTATCTAGAGGTATAAACCCAAATGAGATCTGACGGATAAGGACTTACCCAAGAACAAAAATGAAATTGTATGCAACTGCCTTCATTTCATTAAGTAAATGTGAGCTTAAAAATGAAAAAATACAACACGCTGCAGGACGTCGCCTCTCAGGACTTGTAGTTAATAAATTGTTGAAAGTCAGATGTGGATAGGAAAAATACTTAACTGTCACCAGGCTGCAGCTGAACCAAATGAAACTCAAATATCAAATCTGTTCATGCAGGGAGAGAGAGAAAATAAACCAGAGATTTATGCTTTCTGGAGAGTCACAACACAGTTTAGCATTCCAGCTGTTTAGATGCAAAAAAGACTAACCTAACTTTGCAGATATTTCTCTATAAGAAGCATGTAATGTTAGATATGAATCTGAACTAACCATCATTTCCAGAGCAAGCAGGTTTAAATGATGGGAAGGAAAACAGTCACACTTTGCGTTTAGTGTCATTCTTCCAAATCTTGGTCTCCATCAGAGGGCTCAGCAATGTTAGCTCATTGTTAGATTTGTTCACAGCTGTCACACCAGCTTGGCATCCCAGTAGGATTTTCTTTTCACCTAGAAATGTGTAAAGTAATCTGATATTTGTACATATATAGGAGTTATTGCTGGAAAAAAATTACTATACCTTCCTTGCAGACAGCCTAAATTTAAGAAGCTGTTGGGCTGAATTGAGCCGTGGAGGCAGGGAATCTATCTTCTCTGGCATAAATGAAGTTATGCACTTCTTATGGCACACTAAGCCTGTGTTATGCACTCCCCATTGTGTCAGCTAGTTACAAGACTGAATGATTAGCCTCTGCAGTCCGTGGCATCACCTGAAGGGCTTTCAGACCTTTCCTGGAAGGGGCTTTCTGAAGTCCTGTTCTTGTAATCCAGTGCCTGGATATTAGATAGCCATTTCCCCATCAGGTCTGCAAATCATTTTCTTCTTACTTGCAGATACAGAACTCCAGATTTTTACAACATCAGAATTTGCTTCTGTAAAATCACTACCTTGCTCAATGTTGTACATTTAACTGTTTCTCCAGCTTGCATTTTAGTTCAGCAGGAAGCTTAGCATGTTCAACAAAGAAGGTAAAGAGGATGGAGTGCTCCATATAATTTAGGCAAGATTTCTTCAGATAATTAATAATCTGCTGTAAAAGGGGATCTTGTTCCTTTCTCTATGGCCTGGAAATGTTGCGATGTAGTGCCTCCAGGGAGAGAGTGGGGATATTTGGGGCTGGTCACGATTACAGTATTATCTGACAATTTATACCCATTGATCTTTGTATTGAAAACAAGGAAAAATAGATTTATTCAGTTATTACAAGACATAGCAACCATCAGATGACCAGTCATCCAGACTCTGGGCACTCTGCTGATAATACAGAACAACCACGAAGAACACAAAATTAACACACCTGGTTTTGGAGGACAAATTTGAAGTCCACACTAGAAATAGCAGATGAAACAGTGAGCAGTTTGAGGTTACTTAAAATGTATGAGTTACTTAAAATGTATGAGATCACCTTTGGCTACGCAAAAAGGTTTTTTTTTTCCCAAAGGAATTTATTGCTTTAAATGTATCATGTGCAAGGAATATGATAACTCTCCAGTAACCTTCATCAGACGTGGTAAATCTGAAACAGATTGTAGATGAGATGAGTCTTAAAAATCAGTTATTACTTCCCAGCCCAGTGACTGACAAGCTCCAATACTGTCTTTCAAGAGTCTCAGCATCCTTAGAACTCTAGGGATGGATGTTTTATGGTTCATTTTAGAGGATTTCTCCCTCAATGTCCAGAAATTCCTCCACAAGACAAGGGGCAGCTGGAGGGACCTGGGCATTGGAGCTACTTATAAGTGCAGAGCACTGAACGTTTCTAGCTGCAGGTCATTGCATATTCATGGCTTGTGGGAAGTTTCATTAGCCAGCCTTGCAAGCTGTGCCATCTGTTAATACCACCCAGCGTGGTGGCTGACGTAACACAGCAGTCATGTCTTCTGGCAGTGAAACAATACTTTGAAGTTCCTTACAATGAAAAACAGGAGATGTTTAAAGTTGCCAGAGAAATGTGTTTGATTGCCAGATCAGGTGTCAAACAGTTATCATCTTCAGGGAGAAGGAATACTTTTCAGGGAGGGTACTCCTTTCACCCTTTCTGCCAAGAATCACCACAGGAAGGATTTGCCTGCTTCCCCTGTGTTTACTTTGTGTGGGAATGGCATTGATAGGGACTAAGTGAATGTTGATGTCTACCTGGAGTGGCAGGAGAAGCTGGTGGGAACCCCTCTGTTGAGTAGCCTCTTACAGCATGCACACCCATGGGCTGGGTTGCACAGGCATGCCCAGGAAAAAGTGTGTCAGTAGTGATGCTTGGTTAAACAAAACCTGAATGAGGACTGATTTCTTTCCCTTGCTGTTCATTTGCATTTTGTGTTTGCCTGAATTTAAAATAGTCACTGTTAAAAGTGGCCTTCATGATCATGCTGCTTGATTGGCCTGAAAAAATTGACTCTCTAAGTTAAGAAGTCTGCTCAGTCACTTTTCTAGGAAATGTGACTAACACCATCCCCATCTCAATAATCACACAATAAATGTCATTGATATTTGGATGAGTAGGGGAGCCTTAGGATCCTATGACCATAGAAACTAGGTTGATGAATGCAGAAGCCACCCTTTAAGCAATTTTCACATGCTATGTACTTCACTCTGTTCTTGTTCTGAATCAAACAGCTGCCAAGACTCTTTGCTCACATCAGTTTTTAATTTGAAGCTTTAATTAATAAAATCAAAATGTGAGCAGATACTTAGATTACTTCCAAACAAAATAAATATTTATATATGGAAGGCTTTAGAAGGGGCTTTGACTTGCTTTCCAGAAACTCTAAGCAGGTAAAATCTGTCCACCCAACCGCTCCTGTACAATGTGGAAGTTTCTTCCTTTCTTCCTCTGTCAACTCACAGAAATGATCTGTCACATATGAAGAGAGAGGCTGCAAAAATCCAGTTGAGTTAAAGCAACCCCAGATCTACACAAGTCTCACATTCTCCCACTCCATCTGTAATTTATTAACTTGCAGTCTCTTGCCAGTTTATGAAGTGCAGTGGCTGCTTTCTGCTCCCACAGTGTGATAGTTCATTTGTCTGATAAAACTGTTCCCATGTGAGACTTTCCTTCATTCCAGCTGAGGATGTCAGCCTGGGCAGCAAGCCTATGTTACTCCTACAAAATTGCAAACAGTTTTTCAAAGTCTCTTTTATTTCTCAAGCGGTGACACAAGACCTTGTTACTGACATCAGCAAGTAGCTGCAAACTTCCCAGGTGTTCCATGGGATGGGAGCCCTCGTAGTGACTCACACCCTGCCAGTGCTGGGTCCCCACCCTGTAAGATAATCAGGAACATGTTTATGCCAAGGATTTGAAGAGGGAGACAGTCACACATGCATCTCTGAGTGGGCACCATGTACATGGTGTAGACAACACGCCTGCCTCTGGAAATCAGGGCCCATGAATGCACACAACCACTAGAGCAGGGTGTCTGGTAGGATGTAAGTAACCACCACTGATGCTGGTCACCAGGAGCTGTGACTCCTCAGGTCAAATCCTTCCCAGCTGCACAGACACACGACTTGGAGCAGCTTCAGTTAAGTCCAAAGTATGTACTTTGAGCCCAGTGAAAGCTATGCATCTTTGTCTAACTTTGCATGTGGCTAATTGCATTTCTTTTCTACCTGTGTTTAATGTGTTCATGTCAAATGAAGTATGAGGCTTAGTCTGGCCTGAAGCAAAGTATGTGCTCAGTGTCACCAACTATTAAGCAAGAAATTTCAGTGTCCACTAAAGGACGATGATTTCTTCCATTTCCTTGACAATTAGATTCAATAAACTCCACCTAATCTCTTAATTTAAGGGAAATCTGACAAACAAATAGCAGAGCACAGAGCATCTTCTGAAGGAGTCTGCAGTAACAGAGCCATCTGGATGTTTTACTGACTGGAGCTTTATATCTGCATTTCTGATAGGCAAGGAAGCAAAATTATAAAAATAAATTGAATTGCAAAGGGTAATACCAGAACTGGATGTTGCAGAGGGAGAGAGACCTGCCCTCTTCCCCTTTTCTAATATATAATCTGTCTCCTTCTCTCAAGGAAGTATAGCAGAAAGAATATATGTTAAGAAATCTAGGTTTCTTCAAACTAAATAGATATTATCCCTAAGTTTCTAGGCACTGTCATGCACAAGAGAATAGACTACAACCCTATCTCACATTTTACTTGAGAGCTATTTTTATTTTCCTTCTCCATCACTTTCTATCATTTGATTGTAAGCTCACATGCTTATAAATGTAGAGATTTCCCAGAGCAACAGCAACAGATGCAGCAGAGTGGGAGCTCGGGGCGAGGAGGAGGAAGAAGGCAGGAGTGGTGCAAGGCAGGTCAGTGAGGAAGAGGGCATCTCCGGGGCAGGTAGGGCAGCACTGAGCCTGCCCCAGTCAGGGACACTGTGGGAATGGCTGGCTGCCCTTCCTCTCACACGATGCTCTCAGGCGTGTGGAGCTCTTTTCAGCCCGACCATCCTCAGACTTGTTAATTTACGTCTCTTTGCAGGGCAGTTTTTCTAAGTTGGCAAATAGGCCTGTGTCCCATACTCCTTTTTAAGCCTAATTATTATTTTAATTGATTAATATTGCGCCAAGCAGTTTGCTCAGAAGGGACAGCTCTTCTGGTTTTTTAGACTAATTACCAGTCTGGATTTCTGAATGACAATCCAGTGCTAATTAATCTCACTGCAGTTCTCACAGAAAGAGACCCTGATAAGAACTTGCCAATTAACATAAGGGGGAAAAAAATCAACAGTCCTGTTTTGTTTTTCTGGCATCCACTCACAGTCAGATGAATATCACTATTAAATACAGAGACAGACTAAGTATGAAAGCCAGTAGGCTGCAAGGCTGCTCCAAACTTGCCCAGAATTTACTAATGCAGGATCTAGATGTTACTTGTACAGCCTGTCACTCTTGTTGCTTGACATTGCTTGCTACAGCTTTTGTAAGCAGGAGGAAGATGAAGCAGGGCAGCATGGCAAGTGTAACGATCCCCATAGGGAACTTTCTGCAGTGTCCCAGTGTTAATCAATACCAGTGGAAGGCTGAAGGGGGCCTTTTGGCAGTGTGGGTTCTAGTTTTCTCTTGGTTTGTCAGGGCCAGATGCTCAGCTGATGATGGTTACCCCCTTACTTGCTCCAGCTCTGTGAGAACAAGGTGAGTTATGGATACTCATCCAGCCAGGGCAATCAGAGGGCTGTCACACAATGAGCCATACAGCAAACTCATGGAAAATCCTGGTTTATGATGGTTGAATTTAATTTTTCTATTTTCCTCTCGGTACTTGCAGGTCAGAAGATTCTTCACCACAGAAGTGATGTCTTAGAAACTGTAGTCCTCATCAATCCCTCAGATGAAGCAGTCAGTACTGAGGTAAGTCAGAAATACTTTGTTGGACATGTCATAAAAGCTCCATTAAGTGGACATGTTGAGAGCATTGAAGCAGATGTAGTTGAGGTGATTGTGGAGTGCTACGGCGGTGCTCTGGCAGTGGTAAGACATAACCTTCCAAAAGCATCTCCAGCTAGGAGCCACTTGGCAGGCTACTGCACAGTCACACACACACACACACAAACTGGATTGCTTCTTCAGTAAGCTGATGGCAAAGAGTCCGCAGGAGAAGTTTATTCCAGCCACATGCGTGGAGTAGATCCAGGGAGATGAGGGGAGAACAAAGAGAGGATGAAGAGAGTTGAGAAAGTGGAAGGGAGCAGGTTTTTATAGGGGGTGGGTAGGGGCGGAGTAGGGGCAGAGAGAGAGCATCAGGGACCGATAATCTGAGGGCACGGGGTCAGTACCCAGGCAGGGCTAGGGTATAGGAGCCAATGGGGACACTCTGAGGGAGTGGCGAGGGAGCAAGGACCAGTGGGGGGAACAGGGAAATAGGAGAAACTTCCAGATAAGCTAGAAAGGGCCAGGGAGGCCAACAGGCCAACCAGGGAAGCAGAACAGGGGTATATTTGCATGACGGAACAAAGCATCCTGGAAGAGGCCTTTTCTGTCACCATAATCTCGGAGTTCTTCCTACGGGTCTTCTCTCCAGGTGACCCTGGTGGTCCCTTGGTCAACAGGCCCACCAGCCTCCACAATGGAGCACAGTCACTGTCTGCCAGCTTAGAGACTGACAAACTCAAATACTTTTTTTAAAGTCTTAGCAGACTCTGAGAGCAGGTCCTGACTGTGAGTGAAAGGGGGTATATTTGGAGTAAATACCATAGAAAATGTCACCCATGCCTTGATATTTTCCCTGGTTTCCCAGACTCATGACATATTGTCAGAGGCATAGGACAGAAACACACCTCTGATCCCAGAATTCCTTTTCTCCTAATGCATCAAATTCTCTTCTTCGTGGAGTGGAGGTAGCTGTGATGAAGCTGTCTCTGCTTTTCTTCTGCTTTGCCATTGTTTGGTAGCTCTGAATGCCTATTTTACGTATGAAGAAAGTGCCTGAGGGTGCCCAGGGGCAAATTTGGGTCCTTGAGACGAGTTAACAACTATGTAGTGGTGACTCTAGGTTAATCTATCTGTTGTTCAACAAGCATGTGACATGATCAGTGAACCCTGGAGAGTGCCCACAAGAGGACTGCCAATTCCTTACAACCTCAGTAGAGTCAAAGAACTGATTGTGTAGCTCAAAGACAGAATTTATATATTTAGCTTGTGAGACTGAAGGTTGAAATAATAGGGATAATTGCATTACTGGTCTGTGCTGGGAAGCACTGCCACAGTCTCATTTCTCTTGGGAGATGAAGCAGTTCTGCTGGTGGTGGATAAACTATTTTGCTGTCAACTGTTAAATGATGTTGAACACAAACAGAAGAAAGGACTCCAAAACAAACGAAATTTCTAAGCTGTAAAAGTTGAAAAGTCACCTTAGTTAATGGTAACTTATTTACTAAAATAAGATACATGAAAAACTCTTACAAGCCATTAGAGGTGCTTGGTAAGGACAAGGGGGTCACCAGAATAGCAGGTCTCTGCATTCATTCAGAATAAAATCTATCAAGTGTGTGCATGTGTGGAGGGGTAGAAGAGACTAAAAACTGCCAAAAGCAGGGAACCGCTATTTCTGTTACTGTTGCTTGTCGTTCCTTTGATGGATGACTACATGTAAGAACATGATCTGACACCCATTAATGATTTCTGAACCCTGGGCTTACTCCTTTGGCTCTGGAAGATGTTTGGCTATGTTACTGTAAATTTCATCTCGCAAGACTGTGGGAGGCGATCTTTACTTCGCTTTCATCCTGCCAAACTGGTCACAGTCAGACGTTACAAGATGAGATTTAACTTGGCTGGCTAAGCAAGGCTCTGAATAGACACAATTCAGAAAGAGACGATCAGAAAGAGGCGGCAGAATTAAATCAGAGGTTGGAGTAGACATTGTCTGTTCACTGTGGCAAATATAAAACTTAATTTCATGTATCAGAGATCTCCAGGGTGCATCTGTGGGAGACAGAGATATACCATGAAGCTCTAACTTCACCAGAAGAGGAACTGGAATCTATTCACTCAGGAAAAAAAAAAAATCACTCAAAGAAACAAAAACCAAACCAAAGTAAAACAACAGCAAAAAAAGAAAACTAAACCAAAACAAAAAGGAGACCCAGAAAAAAATAAAATATACCTGCTAATCTGGCTGTTAATAGCCTTATCTGGTGGTAGTCCAAGCATGGTTGTGCCCGGAGCTCCTGTCATGTTCTGTCAAATGTCAAATACCTCCCATAAGAAAGAGGCCCAAAGGGAGAGAGATTGTTGTTTCCCGAAGAAAACCCCAAGGAACGTTTACTTCCTTTTTAGGAAGTCCCCACTCCGTTGCTATAATGTTCCTGTGACTGTACCGTAAGTCTGGGAAACCACTGATCTGCTGATGTGCCTGTCTGTTCACACTCCATCTTCACCTCTGTTTTCACTGAGGCTACATCTTGCTGTGCACTTCCTTCAACCAATTTTGAACTTTAACCAACAGTTAAACTGAATGGAATCACCAGCTTGCAGTATTTCTTCTGAAATAGAGTGGTTTTGACATCAGGAGACAAATTTCTGGTAGTCCTTCAAAAAAACTTATTTGTACCCAGACACAGAATTTATGTGTCTCTTAAGGTCTTCTGTGTGTACACATTATGCTCTGCAATCTGAAAATATTTATTTACTTTTTTTCTTGGCATAGTTTGCAAGCTCTGCCGAACGTACTTTATTGTCAATTAATAAAATAGGTTGAAGGGGAGTTATATGACACTCACATACCAGTGATTCACTAGTAGGGAAGTAGTTTTACTGTTGGAAAACCTGTTGAGTTTACACAAAAGTTATCAGACTGACAAGCACTGCTGGCAGTAACAAAAGACAACTTAGAACAGGAAGGCAGTTCTGATTCAGTTTTAATAGAATGAAAACAGAAGATTTGAGCAATGCACATCAGACAAATGTTTGCACTTACCTATATTTTTGTCTGAAATGGAATTAGATACACTCAATCCATATATCATATTTCTGAATTTATAATTATTTAGTGCAATTAGTGGCAGACCAGCATTAGTCCTACATTTAATTAAAGAAATTTTCTGCTGCCCGGCATCAGGGTCACTTATTTAATAAAATATCAGTGAAGACATGGTAGAGTTGGGATCTTCTTTTAGATACATACTCTCCAGTGTCTGTTTTCTAGTTGTGCTGAAAACATGAGTTGTTCATCAGAGATCTAGGTTAAGCCTTCCTGGCTCATCCTCCTAGCATTCTCAAGAGTTATTTAGAACAACTGATGCTTGACAACCAATATAAACCTTGGAAAGTGTATCTTGCTAGGAGAGCTGAGTTGAATGTGTCATCTCCATGGAGATGGAGCTTGGATGCAATATCATGTGGAGTTGTCCCAGAAGGACTCTGCTCATTTGCTCATTTAGTTTAATATGTGGATAGCCTTGTTCTGGAATCACTATTCTGGTTTGATTTAATTCTTCCCTAATAGAGGAGTTAGTGCACCTGAAATTCATAGGTTACCATAGGCTGAGTTGATTTTTCAATATTCAGTAAGACTTTTGAAGTATTTGCAAGCATTTACTTAACAGTATAGAATCTTACACAGGTTTTGTTTCATTTCATTTCATTCCTAAATTTAGAATATATGGCTTTCTCTTAGCATGCACATAAATCTCCCCTTGGGAGTGGTAAACAAGAACAATTAGTAGCTGTAGTGGGGGTCAGGTAAAGTAAAAAGCATCTGCTCTTAAATAGTTTACCAACATTGTCCTGATACAATTCTGTAAAAGTATACCAAGAGCTATACTATGAATAAGTTTGTTGTTAAAAAAAATATTTCTTCATTTGAGTTGTATTCTGTTCTGCTCCATGCTGCTTTTTCCATGTCATTAATTCGGTTTATTCATCAGACCTGCTTTCTAATTGCATTTTGCCCTTCCTTTTTTCACATTTTCCGCTTTCTCATTGTCTTTTGTAAACAGCACTGTAACTCTGTAATGTTTTGAGAGTCCTGTTCCAGACACTGGTTTTAAATTAGGAGAGATAAACTGTGTGTTCTCAGTGGAATATTGAAACACGTGGTTACTCCCATTACTGATTTATTTCTCTTCTTCACTCTAGGTGCGCTTAATGATCACAGATGCTGCAAGACACAAGCTCCTTATACTAACTGGACAGTGCTTTGAAAATACAGGAGAACTCATTCTTCAGTCAGGGTCCTTCTCCTTCCAGAACTTCATTGAGATCTTCACAGATCAAGAGGTATGTTTAGAAAAGTTTCTTCCATGCACTATTATGTGCTGGCAGGGGTTTCTAGAAAACGAAAAATGGCTCTCTGTCTTGTTAGAGTTAGCATCAGCAGCCTGATGCTGCTGCTCTTTATTCTTCATTAATAGTCTTTTTTGCAAAGTATTTCTTTATTTTACTTCAGATTTCATGGAAATTGCCTAACAAAATAATTAAATATTAATTTGGGAAATTAAATTGCAACTTTCAGAAAGAGAAAATCAAGGAACCCTCAACAATGGAAGGAGATAGAGCTATGTTTAAAATACAGAGGTTGTTAATCTAAGGTGCATATACAAAGTAGTCAAATTGAACTTGACACGAGGTTCTTGCCTGGGGCTAATTAGTAAGTGGCATTAATAAGACAGAGAGTGGCTGTTAGAATAGCTGTATTTTTTGCACCATCTACCTGCTTAACTTTTTCATAGTAGTGTTTAAAATATGGCTGGGGAATCTGTAAAACTTGTGATTTTTGCATATCAAAAAGATAAGCATGAAGTATACCAGTATTTAATGCCATTTGTTTCATGACTTGTTACTTTGCTCTCTTCCTTAATGTACAGTGTCTGAAAGCTCGCCTAGGGCAGGAATGCGTAGTAAAAAAGTTGTCATACTTAATTTGGCTGCCACGTAAAGTATATGTTTAAATAAACTGTATGGCTGCATCCATAGGAATTTAGTTTCCAGTATTAATTAGGAGCTTGTCAGTAGACTGAGACTTGAAAGTTCAGCACTGAAATAGCACAGTTTGTGTGAGCTCTAGAGTGACCTTATCACTAGTGTATCCATGTGATCTATTCTCAAAGCCTCTTTGTTCAGCAAATGGTTGGGGAAAGAGTTGGATTCCTGCTCTCTGAGACATGCCTGACACCTAAAATTCACTGGCACTTCCCAGAATTACATTTCTATGAAATTACGAACCCAAGTTCCTTATGTCTCTGTGTAATTAGCGACACGTAATTACTTTATCACTACATGCAGAACTAGGGGCAAGTGCTACCATTACCATCAGGAAGTGAAATAGTTGCTTGGAAAGTGGAAGGATGGGGGTTGGCCGTGAGTTGCAGATGCTGTGGGATTGCTGCAGTAGTGGGTGTGCAGGGCACACTCCCATGGGCTATGAGTAAGGCTCATTTGGCTCATCTCTGTGGCTGGCAGCACGCTCACCAGCCAGCTGGCATGGCTGTCAGCAAGTGTTGGCTTCCAGCCTATTGTTTCTGAAGCCTCGGGGTCTCAGTGTGTCTGCAGGCTTTCACAAAACAGAAGAAAGATCATGTTTGCCATACTGCAGTTCATGTGTGCCACATTTTTTAAAAACAAAACCAAAAAAAAATTTGGAAAAAAGGTCTAGAAAAAGTGGTTACTGGTTTTCTATGTGATGATGAGATGAAAGAACTACTGTGCTGTACTGATCTTAGTGGACTTGGCAGTGCCAGATTTACAGTTGGACTCAAATGATCTTAAGGGTCTTTTGCAACCTAAACAATTCTATGATTCTATAACCATGTAAGGTGGAGTAAGTGTTTCTGGCCTCTGCCCATTTTTATTTCACTGGGCTGAACCTGAACTAACGTCAAGCAATGTGCTTGCAAATAAGTAAATACACTGTGGGAGATACTTTTATAAAGTCTAATTTAGAAATCCATCTCTAGCATGCAGACCTCCCTTCAGGCAATGCCTAAAAGCAGGATTTTCAATTTCTCCTATGTGGGAAGGTGTAAAATGTCCCATTCCCCCTGCTTCTGCAACAACAGCTAGAACAGGAAAACCTTTCTTTGTATCTTTGTGATCCAGGGTAAGAAGTAATATTGTGTTTTCTCTGAGCAGCCAACTTAGTCTTTGTCCTCACTAGCTGTGACACCTTTAAAACTTAGTGGTTCCTCAACAAATGTCTCTCAATGTTTGAAAAGACATTCAGGTTTACAGGTATATTTCTTCACTCATAGAACAGTTTTGAATTTGGAGAAGAGAAGGAGTGGCTACATCTCTGTGTTACTGTCTATCCCTAGTGTCACCATTTGAAATTCAAATCCATGGATACTTTTTCTGAGGCATGACTGAACTTGCTATTCCTAACAGTTACGATCTATGCCTGAAATAAACTTCCTTGAATTTTTCATTAGCCTGGGCTTCCAGTAGCTTAACGCTGTCTGCATTATGCATGCCAGCTATTAGGAGCAAAAAAGTCTGAATTTAGAAGTATGAAGCAGAAATCCAAATATGGTATAATATGAACTGGAGAGGACTCACCCCAAACCTTGGCACAGTATATCCATTAGCCCAGTATGTTATCATATGATTTTTTTTTTTTAATCTAGACAGAAAATTGGCCCTTTATGAGAAACAGTCTGGACTCAAGTTTTATTTCCTTATGTATGCAACAGACTTGGATTTATTTATTCAGAGGAAGCGATCTTTTATTATATTTGGCTCTCGCTAATAAAGATGCAACCCTGATCAGAGATATATCATAAGGAGTACTCTTGAGATTCTAAATCCATTTCAAAGCTGTCATCTATGCTGCCCCTCTTTTCTTAATTTTGCAATAAACAACAGCAGTGGTTCCCCTATTGTCCTTACCTTTCAGCCTTTTCAGCCTCTTCAGCCTCTTCTCCATTTATTCTTTCTTCTTTGTTTTTTGATTTGCTGTCATTCAGACGGGGCCATATCTGACATATGGGTGAGATTTATTTATACTCCTGTCAAATGGTTTGGATACTCAGTAATGATGATACAGGAAGTTGAATGTATTTATTTTGGGCTTTTTTATCTCTTGGATGGACTTCTTTTACAACAGCCAGTGCATCTTTGTTGAGTTCTATGTTTGGTGAATGCTAAAAATAAGTTACATAACACAAAGAAAAAAGTGAGACCTACACACAGAGAAGCCCAAAGAGATCTAACACAATCAAACGTCATTAATCTTTTATATATTCATTTCCTCTGTTGATACAGCTTCTGATCCCAGAATTTCCAATTATTCAGCTATAGTGTTAGCTATATCATCCTTATGAAAACTGTTCTTAAAGCTTGAACTGACAACTGAGTCTCTTCAAAGAAGGTTATCGTATTTTGTATGATGATGTGCTGGCATATTTTCCACTGACATTTTATATCTGAATTACTTCTTTATAGAAGTTTGGCGGTCTCTTTGTTAAGGGCAAATAAAACAGAAATGAGCTACATTTAACTGAATTGTCAGTTAAAAAAAGTCAAATGAAAATATCTGTGCAAATGAGATAAGGTAAAATATGTCATACTTTTTCATGTTTGTCTACTTATCTGGGACCATCGAATACTGGGGTTTTTTTAGTTCAGACTGGAATAGAAAACAGCTCTTCATACTGTGGCATGGAAATACGTATTTTCTGTGCCTTTATTGCAGCAGTTGGTTTTGGCACTAGTATGCTAACTAATACTGTCAAAATTAATGAAATTACTCTAGATTTCAAATTTTGTGGTCCATGAGTTTTAAATCAAACTAGTGACAAGAGCATTCTTAACCCAATTTTTTTCCTGATCTTTCTTTGGCTCTGGACTTTGTAATCTCATAAATACAAAACTTAGAATCATAGATTCATAAAACTGTTAAGGTTGGATAAGACAAATTCACAGAATTGTTTGGGTTGGAAAAGATCTCAAAGATCATCGAGTCCAACTTTTACCCAAGACTGCCAAATTCAACACTAAACTATGCCCCCAAGCACCACCACGTCTACACATCTTAAGTACCTGCAGAGATGGTGACTCAGCCTCTTCCCTGGGCCTGGTTCAGTGTTTGACCACCCATTTGGGGAAGAAATTTTCCCCTCATACCCAATCTAAACTTCCTCTGGTGCAATTTGAGACTGTTTCCTGTCAGCCTGTCATTTGTTACTTGGGAGAAGAGAACCCCCCTCCTGGCTACACCCTCCTTTCAGGCAGCTGCAGACAGCAATAAGATCCCCCCAAGCCTCCTTTTCTCCAGGCTAAACAAACTCAGCTCCCTCAGCCATTCCTCATCAGGCTTGTGCTCCAGACCCTTCACCAGCTCTGTAGCCTTTGTCTCAACATGCTCAAGCACCTCGTATCTTCCTTGGAGAGAGGGGCCCAAAAACTTACAGCTGTTTCCATTTCTGAAGTATTAACTCATTTCTTAACCACAAGATTGACAGAATCATTAGGTTTAGAAGGGACATCTGGAGATTATCCAGTCCAAACACCCTGCCAGGGCAGGATCATCCAGAGCAGGTGATACAGGAATGCATCCAAGTGACGCAGGAACACGTCCAAGTGGATTTTGAATGTTTCCAGAGACGGAGACTTCACAGCCTCCCTGGGCAACCTGTTCCAGTGCTCTGCTACCCTCAGTATTAATAAGTTCTTCCTCATGTTGAGGTGGAACTTGTTGTGTTTTAGTTTAAGGCTGTTACTCCTCGTCCTGTCACTGCGCATGACTGAAAAGAATCTGGGGCCATCCTCTTTGACACCTGCCTTTGAGATATTTATATGTATTGACAAGATCCCCTCTCAGACTTCTCTGGATCAAACAGGCCCAGCTCCCACAGTCTCTCCTCAGAGATGCTCCGGTCCCCTCATCATCTTTGTGGCCTCTACTGGACCCTCTCTAGCTCTTTGTCTTTTGTGAACTGCGGAGACCAGAATTGAACACAGCGCTCCAGATGTGGTCTCACTAAGGCTGAGTAGAGATCATCTCCCTTGACCTGCTGGCTATGCTCTTCCTGGTGGAAGGAATGGTACTGGCTCTTCAGGTATCCCCTAGGGATACCATTGATCCTCTGGGCCATAGGGACACATTGCTTGCTTATAGTCAACTTGTCATCCACTAAGATTCCCAGGTCCTTCTCTGCAGAGCTGCTGCCCAGCAGGTCAGCCCTCAGCCTGTTACTGGTGCTTGGGGTTACACCTCCCTAGGTGCAGAACCCTATACTTGCCTTGTTGAACGTCATTCTCTACACCCCTTTCTCCAGCCTTTTGAGGCCATGCTGAATGGCAGCCCAGACTTCAGGTGTATCAACCACTCCCCCCAGTGTCATCAGCAAACTTTTTCAGGGTCCATTCTGTCCCTTCATTCAGGTTGTTNGGCTGAGTAGAGATCATCTCCCTTGACCTGCTGGCTATGCTCTTCCTGGTGGAAGGAATGGTACTGGCTCTTCAGGTATCCCCTAGGGATACCATTGATCCTCTGGGCCATAGGGACACATTGCTTGCTTATAGTCAACTTGTCATCCACTAAGATTCCCAGGTCCTTCTCTGCAGAGCTGCTGCCCAGCAGGTCAGCCCTCAGCCTGTTACTGGTGCTTGGGGTTACACCTCCCTAGGTGCAGAACCCTATACTTGCCTTGTTGAACGTCATTCTCTACACCCCTTTCTCCAGCCTTTTGAGGCCATGCTGAATGGCAGCCCAGACTTCAGGTGTATCAACCACTCCCCCCAGTGTCATCAGCAAACTTTTTCAGGGTCCATTCTGTCCCTTCATTCAGGTTGTTGATAAACAGTTTGAATATGACTATATTCTTCTCGGCTGATCACAACTCTCTCAGCTCTGACATTCAGCCAGTCCTTTATCCACCTCATTGTCCATTCATCTAACCCATATATCCTGAGCTTACCTATGAGGATGTTATGGGAGACAGTGTCAAAAGCCTTGCTGAAGTCAAGGTAGACAATGTCCACTGCTGTCCCCTTGTTGACCCGTCCTGCCATCAGTAGAAGGCTGTCAGATTGGTCAGCATGATTTCCCCTTGGGAAATCCATGCTGACTACTCCTGATGACCTTCTTTTATTTGCTTGGTGATGACTCCCAGAATTATCTGTTCCATCACCTTTCCAGGGATGGAAGTGAGGCTGACTGGACAGTAGTTTCCTGGGTCCTTCTTCTTGCCTTTTTTTGAAGATAGANAAACAGTTTGAATATGACTATATTCTTCTCGGCTGATCACAACTCTCTCAGCTCTGACATTCAGCCAGTCCTTTATCCACCTCATTGTCCATTCATCTAACCCATATATCCTGAGCTTACCTATGAGGATGTTATGGGAGACAGTGTCAAAAGCCTTGCTGAAGTCAAGGTAGACAATGTCCACTGCTGTCCCCTTGTTGACCCGTCCTGCCATCAGTAGAAGGCTGTCAGATTGGTCAGCATGATTTCCCCTTGGGAAATCCATGCTGACTACTCCTGATGAACTTCTTTTATTTGCTTGGTGATGACTCCCAGAATTATCTGTTCCATCACCTTTCCAGGGATGGAAGTGAGGCTGACTGGACAGTAGTTTCCTGGGTCCTTCTTCTTGCCTTTTTTTGAAGATAGAAGTAACACTGACTTTCTTCCAGTCATCAGTCATCATCCACCTCTCCTGTTCTCCGTGATTTTTCAAAGAGTGCCTTACCAACATCTGCCAGCTCCCTCAGCAGCTGTGGGTGCATCTCATCAGGGTCCATGGATGTTAAGTCTGCCCAGCTGATTTCTAACACAACCTTCTACAACCAAGTAAACTCTTCCTTTCTCCAGCCTCCGTTATGCCCAAGGTCTGAGGGCTGGCCTCAGCAGTAGAGACTGAGGCAAAGAAGGTGTACAGTAATTCCATCTTCTCTAAGTCTTCCATAACCAGGACACCAATCTGATTTATCAGTGACCCTGTGTTTTCCTTAATCTTCCTTTTGCTGCTGATGTACTTGTAGAAGTCCTGGTTGTCCTTGATAGCCCTTACCAGACTCAATTCTCAGTGGGCCTTGATCTTCCTTGTTATATCCCTGCATACTCTGACAGTGTTCCTATAGTCCTTCCAGGTGGTCTGTGCCTTTTTCTATATCCCATAAATATTTTTCTTCCATTTCAGATTTACTAGAAGCTCCCTGCTTATCCATGCAGGTCTCTTGACCCCTTTGGCTGACTTGTTGCTCAAGAGAATACGCTGGTCTTGAGCTTGAAGGAAGGATGCTTGAATATTGACCAAGTCTCTTGAACCACTCTATTTTCTAGAGCCCTAAACCATGGAATTCCTCCAAGTAGTCTTTGAAGAGGTCTAAGTTCAGGATTCTAGCCCTGCTTACTGCTTTGCTTCCTCCCCACAGGATTCCAAGTTCCACCATCTCATGGTCACTGTTCTGAAAAACTCTCTTGCAGCCAATCTTGATAAATCTGAGAGCTACTTGCTTTTCAGGAGCCAGCCTGCAGAAAGACCTGCAGTAATGATGGTGTGGTGGAATGTATCCCATGAGAGAAGGAGAAAGGATGGCAGCTGCCCCTGGGAGGATGCTGGCCTCCTCTGTGTTGCAGTTACTTTCTGCATGTGACGAGGTTGTACTTTGTCCTTTAGATATTTGGCTGTCTTTTCTGGATGGACTGGACCAGCAGGGAGACTCACGAGCCCACAGTAGGGATACAGTGGCAGCTCGGGCTGCATTACCCTCGCAGTCCTCATACACTCTCAGTATAATAGTTAGTACCATCCTTCTATAAAGCATGGAGGAGGGAAGGGGAAACCTTGGATACTGTTGTTCTTTGGGCAGTGCTGACCAGAAATAAGGTCCTCCTTTGTATTTTAAAAATTCTGGCAGTAAACTAATTGTGGTAATATGTTACTTTAGCTTCTAGGATGGGGACTCACCAGTGCCGAACTAAACAAAAAAGGTTTTATCCATCTGATCAGGAAATATTATGTGTTGACATTAATTCTCATTAAAAAATGAATTTGTGTGCATCTTCTTGTGTTTTTGTTTTATAACTCTAGATTGGTGAATTATTGAGCACCACACACCCTGCCAACAAAGCCAGCCTAACTCTTTTCTGCCCTGAGGAAGGGGACTGGAAAAATTCCAACCTGGACAGACACAACCTTCAAGATTTTATTAACATTAAACTCAACTCAGCCTCTATATTGCCCGAGATGGAAGGACTCTCGGAATTCACTGAGTATCTGTCAGAATCAGTAGAAGTGCCATCACCTTTTGACATTTTGGAACCTCCAACCTCAGGAGGTTTCTTGAAGCTCTCCAAACCCTGCTGTTATATTTTCCCAGGGGGAAGAGGAGACTCTGCATTGTTTGCAGTGAATGGATTCAATATGCTTATCAATGGAGGATCCGAAAGAAAATCTTGTTTTTGGAAACTTATCCGGCACTTGGACAGGGTAGATTCCATTCTGCTCACTCACATCGGAGATGACAATCTGCCAGGAATCAATAGCATGCTTCAGCGAAAGATAGCTGAACTAGAAGAGGAACAGTCCCAAGGGTCTACTACCAACAGTGACTGGATGAAAAATCTGATCTCACCTGATTTAGGTGTTGTGTTCCTTAATGTACCTGAGAATCTGAAGAACCTGGATCCTAATTTTAGAGTAAAAAGGAGTGTAGAAGAAGCATGTTTTACTCTCCAGTATTTAAATAAATTGTCTATGAAACCAGAACCTCTTTTCAGAAACACAGGAAATACCATTGACCCTATCATTTTATTTCAGAAAATGGGAGTTGGCAAACTTGAGATGTATGTGCTTAATCCTGTCAAAAATAGCAAAGAGATGCAATATTTTATGCAGCAGTNACCCAGTATAATATTCTAGAGGGACTAGAAAAACTCAAACACTTAGACTTCCTTAAACAACCAATGGTTACACAAAAAGACCTAACTGGAAACATTGCTAGTCCAGCTGTGAAACAAGCAAAATTGAAACAACGAACAGACAGCAAGGAGAGTCTCAAGCCTGCTGCAAAGACACCACCAAATAAGCCTGTCAGAAAGGAATCTAAAGAAGAAACACCAGAGCCTGTGAAGCCTAGTCCCATACCAGAAAAGCCTCAGAAGCTGGAAAGCAAAGAAAAAGTTCCAGTTAAAAAAGAAAAACCAGCAAAAGTAGAGACCAAACCAACAGTGGTGGAAAAAGACATAGCAAGTAAGGAAGAACAACTAGTGAAATCTGAAATTCCTGAAAAACAAAGTACAGATGTAAAACCGAAAATATCGAAGGAAAAGACAGTGAAAAAGGAAGTCAAAGCAAAATCTGAAGAAAAGAAAGAGGAAAAAGAAAAGCCAAAGAAAGAGGTTTCTAAAAGAGAGGAGAAAACACCCATCAAAAAAGAAGAAAAACCAAAAAAAGAAGAGATCAAGAAAGAAGTCAAAAAAGAGGTGAAAAAGGAAGAGAAGAAGGAAACTAAGAAGGAAATAAAGAAAGAAGCTTCAACAAAAGAAGCTAAAAAAGACGCTAAAAAAGAAGAGAAGAAGGAAATCAAGAAGGAAGACAAAGAAGCCAAAAAGGACATCAAAAAGGTTCCTAAAGAAACAAAGAAGACAGCTACTCCTTCAAATGAAGCCAAAAAGCCAGCAGCAAAGCCTAAACCACAAAAGAAGGAGGAACCTGCTAAAAAAGAACCAATACCTGCTGGAAAGCCAAAGGACAAAGGAAAAGTTAAAAGTGTGAAGAAGGACCTCAAAGTCAGTGGAGCACAAGCTGCCCTTGCAGCAGTTGGAGCCACAACTGTAGCAGCTGCAGAAATTACAGCTGGTGGAAAGGATCTTGAAGCAGAGAGATCCCTTATGTCTTCACCAGAGGATTTAACAAAGGATTTTGAGGAATTAAAAGCTGAAGAAGTAGAAACAATAAAAGAAAAAAAATCTCAAGTTGCACTTATAAAGGATGATCTGAAACTTACTGGCACAGTACAAAAAGACACCTTTGAAGTACAAAAAGAAAAATTGGATAATGAAGGACCTGCCGAGTCGTCTGATGAAGGCATAACTACCACAGAGGCTGAGGGTGAGTGTGAACAGACACCTGAAGAATTGGAGCCTGTGGAGAAGCACAAGGTTGATGACAATGAAAAGTTTGAAGATGAGGGAACTGGCTTGGAAGAATCATCTGAAGCAGGAGATTATGAAGAAAAGGCAGAGACAGAAGAAGCTGAAGAACGAGATGAAAATGAAGTAGAAAAAACACGACTGGATGCCACAAAACCATATATGGAAGAATCAAGAAAAATTGTAGGTGGCTCAGAAAAAATAATGACTCAAGTAGATGCTAACATTAAAGATGAAAAGTATATTGAAAAGGCAGATTATGAGGCATCTGATGAACGGGCTGAAGAAGACAGGGAAGAAGCAATAGAAAAGGCAGAAACTGAAGAGACTGAAGAAGATGACGAAGACAAAGCAGAAGACATCAGAGATGAAGAGGAACCTGAAAAAACAGAAGCTGAAGAAGATTATGTGATGGCTGTGGTAGACAAAGCTGCAGAATCAGGTGAAGCCGAAGATAAGTATGGCTTACTCACTATTACACCAACTAAACGCTCAGAGTCTCAGTCCCCAGTGATTGAACCAGCTTCTTCTATCCATGATGAAACACTACCTGGTGGTTCAGAAAGTGAAGCCACTGTTTCTGATGAAGAAAATAGAGAAGATCAACCTGAGGAATTCACTGCTACTTCTGGTTACACACAGTCCACCATTGAAATATCCAGTGAACCAACTCCAATGGATGAAATGTCAACACCCCGAGATGTCATGAGTGATGAAACTAACAATGAGGAAAGTGAGTCACCCTCTCAGGAGTATGTGAACATTACCAAGTATGAGACATCACTGTACTCTCAAGAGTTCAGTGGAGCTAAACTTTCTCCACTTCCAGATGGTTTCAATGGGTTATCTGAAGGATCCAAAACAGAGGCCACAGAAGGTAAGGATTATAATGCGTCAGCTTCCACCATCTCACCACCCTCGTCATTAGAGGAAGACAAATTCTGTAAATCTGCATTCCAAGATGTATACCGGCAAAGAGAAAGTGAAATACAAGGCACTGCCAAATTAGAAATCAAAGAACCTTATCAAGAAGTTGGTGGAAAACATAGTTCAGCCAAAAGTCCAGCTGACAGTTTGTCCCCTCCATCACCTGTTGCCAAAACACCATTGGGTGAAC
>VZRQ01004255.1:0-37704 GCA_013397975.1 Machaerirhynchus nigripectus
GGCAAAACGGCGTTCAGTGCAGAGCCAGTGCGACACTCACTCAGAGTCTCCCAGAGCGGGAGCCAGCTTCCAGCTCCGGTGAAGCTCAGAGTCACCCAGAGCGGGAGCCAGCTTCCAGCTCCAGTGAAGCTCAAGCGGCACCGGCCGAGGCGCACGCTCCGGCTAACACCCGTACCTGGCTGGGAGTATGTGGCAAAGGAGATACTTAAACAGCTGCCGGCCCAGTGACACATTTAACAAACTTTACCTGACAAAACAAGACAGCCCAATGAAGCATTTGCCACATCTTAGCCCATCTCCCAGTGCAGCACTTAACCAGCAGCAGCCTCTCAGTATTTTCCTTCTGGATGTTGGAAATACCTTACTCAATGCAATAACACAGTATGGTGAGAGGAGTTTACGGAACTTTGGGCCGAGATTCCTATATCCATTTTTAAAATGCAGAATTTTGAAATGCAATAATAAGTTGGGCAGGAGCTCAGTCCTAAATCTTGTAAAAGTACCTGGGGGGCTTTAACAGCCACGAGCTTTCACCATTCATCTGAACTCTCCAGAGAAAGGAGGTGTCCTGATCTGCACCAGATCCAGCTGCACGAGCAGTACTTCCTTAGAAAGAAAACTGCCAAGCACCTGCAGCAGCTTATACTCACTCAGGGAAAAAATCTCCCACTGCCACAGCTTTGCTACACGTTAGCTCCTGAGTTCCATAGCAGTGCTAGAGAGAATGTCAGAGTTGCACCTACAAATTCATGCCATCCAGCACAGCATTTTGAACCACTGACTGCTCAGCAGGTCTTGACTGGTCTGTAGTGCCATTTCAGTATTCAGGTTTCAAAGCCACTTTTGGATTCTTGCTACAGTGCAGAAACAGATGTCATTTCTGCTCCAAAAGCATGACAGAAAGTGTCCAAATGAGAACCTCCAGTGGCACAGCAAGCCAAAAATAGTGGATTAGAGGCTGCTTTTCCCCACCCATTAAGAAAGAACTCTTTGTAGTTGTCACATTGCATACATGCTATTGCATTACTATAGCTAAGTATAGGGTGTTACCTCTATTACAATTTGCAGAAAAATACTCATTTAGAATCAGTGTCAAACTCAAGGCTCACAGGACAGCCTTTCTGCCAGCAACTTCAAAAGCCTACAGGTAAGGAAAGCTGCTCTTTTTCAACTGCTTCACATCAGTAGGATGCTCTGCCTGGAATGAGGTAAAACAATGCCCTGTTTTGCAAAGCTATCAGTGGTGAACTAAGAAGCGGTGTCACACAGGCTTTTGGCATTGAATTATGCTAAACCCAGTCTGACTCATCAACCCCGAAGTTAAACATCCTGACAGGAGGCAAAGATGTGGCAGATAGGGTAAAGTATCCTTATCTATAAATGTTAGGCCAACACAGCTGGCATGGAGACATCTGACTGACAGTCAATCACTTTATACCCCACAAGTCCAGTCCCACTTTCAAACGGCAGGATCTTCCAACATAGCCCTTCCTGGAGTGTGTGTGAAGACTCCTCCCTTCACTTCACTGGAAGGAAGACTTCCTCCACTCCTCTAGGAGTGGCCGGGGAACACCCCTCCCGGCCACTCCTGGAGGCTGAGCTAAAGAGATTTGCCCCCGGTCGTTGGTCTCCGTAAACAACATCAATCTCTACTCAATAATGGTTTTGGGGTTTTTCGCTAGCTTTAATACAGTTGCTTTATTGTAATTGTTTCGATATAGTGCATTATGGTATAGTAGACTATACTAGTAGTTTTTACTTCTTTACTGTGTAGTAAATTATTCAGATTAAGACTTTTTTTGTCTGGTCATTTAGCATAATAAATAATTCATTTTTATATAACTGTATCTGGTTTGCCATCCTTAATCCTGTAGGACAAAGTTGTACAAAGGTTCAATCACACCTCTAAAATTCCATAGATTTGAACCACTGACCAAGTCTGGCCCAAGACTGAATCCAGCTGCACCCAGGCTCCTCTCGGAGAAGGAGTTCAGAAAGCAAGAGGGTCCTTCCTGCACCTCGTGACTCCATGGGAGGACTTCTGTAATTAACTTCTTCTGAAGCTCCCACTCCACCCATGACAACAACTCTGCTTCCTTCAGACTGAGTTTTTACGATCTGTGGCCAGATAGATCACTCACAGCAGGAAAGAAGCCGAGAGGAAGAATTCCTCTCAAAAGGACAAGGAGAGGCTACAAGAGCTCCAGCAGGAGACCTGTCTGCAGAAGGAGATGGTCTGATTCCTCTAGAAGACAACACCAGGTATGAAATACCAATGAACCTGAACTAAAAGAAGCACCATACCTGAGTTATTCTCCATAACGGTGTAAATCAATTTGCAAACTCTCAGCAGCAGCATGACTTTCTTTTCGGGTGAATACATCTTCTGCATAGTCATGAACTTGACTTTAATCTTTTCAACGTCCACAAAGTCTGGTGTCGGAACAAACACGCCCAGTTCCTGAGGATTCCTCTGCCGCACCAGCTGCAGGTTTTCCTTCAGTTGTTTCCAGGAACCATCCGTGGTATGAAACTCTTTCAACATCGCTTCAATGTGGCCCTTCAGCGGCTTCAGAATGCACTTATGCATGGCCTTCTCCAGCACAACATCTGCAACGGGAAAACACAAATCCAGCTGACTTCCCCCTCTAAAGCAGAGCCAGCATTAATATAACCATTCCCTAAAGAGAGCCTGCAGAGCAAAACCTACTCTCTAAGGCCCATTTATTACACAAGCTGAGTTTCCAGATGTTTGTTAACACAAAAACAAGGGGCAGAGCAGAATCTGTATTCCATTGTCATTTGTGGCATTGTGGTAAATAGAAAAACCCCACACCCACACAGACAGACCACGAATAGTTTAAAAAAACCCCAAAAACCTGTGGGTCTATTTAAGTTTTTCTTTTGTTGGTCGGAAGTCTGCAAGTTTTACTTTACTTTGAGTTTAGACTTTAACTCCCAAACTTAACGTAAAACAGAGTCAAAATCATAATTTTTGTCTGCTTTGGCATTAAAGCCTGTCCTTTTTGCATAGTTTCCATTGGAAACTATAACTCAACGAAGATTTCCTGAAACTTGGCTCAACTTTGTCAGGATCTTTATGAAGCTGGACAGATTACAGGCTTTAAACTATAAATGAAAACCAAGCTGTGTTTTTCCAGCTTCAGATTTCATCACACAAGCTTATATACAGCTTTGTCATCAAGTTCGAAGTTCTTTGGCAATAGTGTGCACATGGCACAGTAACCACTAACTTCAGGGCTTATTTTTAATTCCTGTTCTGCTCCTGTTTTTCTTTAACCATCATTCTCCATTTTCAAAGTGTGGCCTGTGTCAGTAGAGAAAGCTCTTTGCTAAACATTTTCTCTGCAAACCTTTACTTTAAAAGCTGATTTCCTTTCCCAGCATCCTTATGGCAACACAGCTTACATTAGGTATTAGATTACATCGATTATTTGTACCATGGTGGGGAATGTTTCTCTGCCATCCCTGCAGGAGAGTGGGGCAGGACCAGAGCCTAGAGCAGGCAGCTGTACCAGAGGAGCACAAGGACTGAGGGCAGACAGAGGAGAGGCTGTGTCACTGCCAGATCACACGTTTACACAAATTAACAGTGGACATTCCTGCTAGTAACGGTGACTCATTAAAGTTTCATTAAGCCTCATGCCCATCCCAGGTTCTTTGCCTGTACTTCTGTGTTTTTCTTAGACTACAGCCTCTTTATTTTCTCCCTACTCTCCTTTTTTTTTTTTTTTAAATCACATACTATTTCTAAGGCTTGGGATTTACACCCACACCCACACGCTCTCCAAACAAGCATTATTCTGTTTTCTTGCTTTTTGCTTTAATTTATCTTATCCTTGTGTCCAGCCCTTTTCCCTTTTGGGTCTCCATACCTCTCTTTCCCACATAAACACACCCTTCACACACTCCTCGTATGGTGCCTTGACTTCATATGTCGCCTTTTTTCTGTGTTTGTCGGTAAAGGCACCAGCAAAGGCATGATCAATCTGAGACATGTTCTTGGCGGCCTCTCACACAGCGGCCAGGGCTGGATCCAGCTTCCCACCAGACCAGAGCCATCAACTACACATTAGCAAGTGGCAAGACTTCAAACGACTGATCCTTATCTAGGGTACTTGGTAGAGCCACACAGTCAGCACCAAACCAGCCAGGTGAATAGATGCACCACCCTTCTGCACAGGGACAGAAACTGCCTCTCCCTGCCATCAAAGCAATCCTCAGGGCTTCATGGGGCAGAAACAATTGCAGAAACAATTTTCCATCAAGAAAAACGCACAAGTCTCACCCATGGATACGCTGGCCAGCTGAATTTCTAGAGTGTACAAATCGTTCCTTGCTGTCTTCACTGATGGCTATTTTTTTTGACAATTCAGCTTACTTTATTTCTACTACCTGATTTTTTTAAACAGGAAAAACACCAACTGCTTTGCTTGGAAGAGGAACACCTCTGCAGTGTGCATTCCAACCACTTGGTCTTGTTTATTAAAGCAGCTGGCGCTGCTAAACGTCATGCAAAGTGAGAGAGCTCTATCCCCGTGAAAGCTGAACTCCCACAGGCTTCCACTGGAATTTCTGCACATGAATACTGAGCATGAGCCATCCTTCATCTCAATAAAGAGGGGTCATCACCACATTTGGTCACAGGAGCCTCGGAAAACTCAGTACGTTCCTGTATGCGACTGATTCTCTATAGGGTCAGGAAGCAGAAGCAGTGCCGCCCCAGAAGCTACAAGAACTGGAGGCTGCTGGGAGAGAAGATTCCTCCCCGGAGCCCCAGTCCTTGTTTGGTGCCAGGCTCGTTGTCTGTAGGTGGGAAGTGAAAGGCTCAGGGCTTCTGCCCTCAACCCTTCGAAAGGTAGTGCCACTTCCACAGATGAACCATGCAGATTTTTACAGCTGTGCAAGATGGCAAGGAGGTTTCTTTCACGCTTGCAATTTGTCACAGGCTCCAAAAGCAGTGCCTGGAAACTGCTTTGAAATTTACTCGATCATATTCCACAATTTCCATGGAAACCTAAAATGATTTTGAAGCAGCACAGAGGAAGGGATCACATAACTCATGTGGCTGCGCTCAAAGCTCCACACAGGCACAACAAAACAAAGAAAAAACCACAACAAACAAGAATCTACCAAACCACACACAAAAAAACCCCAAAACAACACACAACCTTTTCTTCTCCCTTATGAATCCTTGGCACAGACATAAGAACCACTGAGTTCTGCCCTCAAATGAAAAAGTGGCAAAATCTAACAAGCTGGTGAGGGCTAACAGCAGCAAGATTGGTAAGGGCTGGACTGTTTTGTTAATGGTCAACAGTAATACCCATATGCATCCTAATAAATACAAAGCTTCTAAAGGTTTTATATTATTATTAAAGCCTGGAAGGACAGCACTTCTTGTGATCTGAGTCTTAGAACAATATTCAGTGTCACGGCACCTATAAGCATGTTTGGGGTCACACCATCCAGCTAGCGACCCCTTCTTCAGCACTGCTGCTTCTGGCTGCTTTCAGATCAAGGTGTTTCTGGATATGATCCCACAAACCAATTCTCAGCCAGCAGCAGTTTTCACTGTTTGACTTCTAAGGGCCTCAAAAAAAGCATATGAGGGTTTCCCAGGCAAATGAGCATCTAATTTGTGAATTGAGGACTGTTTCTTTACCTTAGCATCGCTGTATATTTCTACGATCCAAATCAGTAACAAAAATTCTGTGTACTTCAGATGCATGTTTTCAAATATCCTCCCAGGATGCTTACAAGTCCAAAACCAAAACAGACACTCTTCAGATAAAATTTTTTTTAAACTGAATATAATTTGAGCTGAACACTGTGTATTGTTCCTGAAATGATGCTTATAATTAGCCTGTAGCCTCAAAATGGGAACTGGAAGTGCTTTGATAAATGAATTGCAAAGGCCAGCCAGCTAGTTTCGTTGTGACTTGTGGAAACACATCTGTATCCTGTGCTGACATGCTATTTTTGTTTTGCTGCCAACCACACAAGCCTGCATCTAGACAGGACAACATATTAGTCATTGCCAGTGTCCTTACACAGCCTCCTTACAACCTGCACTTCCTCAAATTGCAGGCACACTCTCACCTTTTCCAGGCGCTCAGTTCTTCTGCTACCTACCAACAACTGCTGCTCCATTGAGACGACGCGTCAGATTCCAGTCCCTGGATTTACACACAAGCCCTGCTTACCATGGCCAAACCATTCATCAGGAAAATCAGGGGTCAGCAGGAGACTGAGTGAGCCTAAGAACCACCACAAAAACGCACAGTCCTGCACAAGTCACACTGCCTGGGAGCTGAAAGCACAAAGTTGCTTTGGAATACCACAGCGGGTACATGCCTGACACCTGACTACATGGCATTTGCTTTGTTCTGCATTTTCCTAATACTGTGTAAGTTTATTGACTGGCACGGCCAACACAGATCTGTTTAAAGATAACTCACATCAGGACAGCCAAGCATCCATTTCTTGGTGGGTGTCTACACTGTCACATGCCTCGTCCACGGTGCGGACACGGGTATCTCCTCCCCAGGAACAAGACCTGAAAGTAAGGCCTCACACAACCCACATTCCTTGATAATCAGCACAACCCTGAAAACAGAGGTAGGACTGAGGAGGTTGATGTACAGGCAGTGGTGGCAGAGACTTAGCACCTAGGGATGAAAGGTAAGCCTCCCCTCATTTGATCTACCTAAAGCACACCAAAGAATCACACAACTATCAGTGCTGGGTGTGTTCTGCCTTAAGCATCTGTGGGTTACTTAAAACTCATGCCATAGCTGTGTGGTGAACACTTGTCTTCTCCTAAAGTAGCAGTAAAGCAAAGAAGCAGGGAATAAGTCACAAAGTAAATCCCAGGGATGGTCAGAGAAGGAACCTGGTCCTCTGCCTCTGCTCACTGCTTTTACCACTGCTTCCTACTTGCCCTATCCCGCCACTCCTGTGGTGACAGGAGGTGCACTGAGGGACATGTTTGTCAGCCTAACCTCAACATGAAAAGATGCTACAATGAAGGACAGGACACCGGAACAAATGTACAAGCACTTGAAGATTAACACAGTGGAAAAACCAGCTGGCATGGGTTTTTCAAGCAGAAATAGTGACATACCATTCTAATTCCTTTAGGAGGATAACTGGATTAGTAAAGAAGAAGGGATCTGGGGTGGGCTGCCGCTTAACCTTTTTAAGACCCATAGGCTTAAATTCTGTGCACCTTCCATATAAACAAACAAGGGAAATATTGTCTTGCCATAATAACCATAAGCAAGGTGCACGAACAGGTGCATAAAATACTGCACTGAGAACCCAATTATCCGTGGCTGACTGTCAAACAAGGAGAACCTTGGAAAAGAGGTACCATGGGGGTCAGTCCTGGGCTTCAGTTAATTAGTATTTCCAGCTCTGTCTGCCTGCAACTCCTCTGTACAGACCCAAGGCCCTGCAACAAGGCAAGGACTGCCAGTAAGGGGCCAACACATTCTCTCCAAGCTTCTTCTAACGTTCAGCATTTAAACATCCCTTACACATTAGAAATACCAAAACAAGTAATAGACAGTATTGTATAGGCACGTTCCCACGTGATCGGTTAGTACCTCACTGACAAATGGTTTAAACCAGTCATGTACTGGCTCAGGGCCAGATTCGGGCACTGAGACCGAAGTTGTTCAGATGTTAGATCCCACTTGGCAAAGTGACAACATTCAACTTGACTCCTTTCTGTTCAAAGCCTGGAAAAGATGAAAAGACAAACAAAAGCTCCCAAACATTTGCTGATCAAGCAGCTGTGGACTATCAGGGTCTCCTCTGACCAGTCCAGGTCTTTATTCCGTGGATACAAATTGAGATGCGGATGTTTTTTAAAAAAATAAACTGGATTCATCCTCAAACAATAAAGAGACATATGCCTTACTCTTGATTCTGTCCCAGCACTGGGAATCCCATTGCTTCAGGGAGGGTTAACAGCCCTAAGTGCTAAGATTAGGAGGCATCTGTCAGAACTAATTAGAAACCCTGAAGCATATCTTGCCAATGATTTTGCAGAAGTTTAACAATTTGATGGGACCCCTATCTGGGAAACTTAAAAGATCTGCCACAGAAGTCTTTTGCTTGCAAGAGTCCACGATGCAGTTCTAGAAGAAAAGCTACACGATCACGAAGATCATTACAGAGACATGGGAAGAAGTTCCAAACCCCAAGGGCTTCACTAAACCTGGGGGTGCTGCTCCAGCACCTACTGAAGTTCAGGAGACAAAAGACGGTTCAAGTGAAGCCCGAATGACTCAGGACGGAGGGGTATTATCCCAGAAGCACGCATCCAGCACCAAGCTGACACGTTAGATGAAAAAACTGCACCGCGGGAGCGTGAACTCACGAGAGCGGATAAACAACTACTCACAAAGTTAAAATTTGGGCTGCAATTCCATATTGCAATAGTCAAGCAAAACTGTAGACAACAGGCAGGGCTCTACTTCATAGAAAGCTCTCTATAGGGATGACTAAATTTTGCTGTCACATAGTTATCTGCTTAGATCAGCAACATCTGATGCTCCTGATCCACTGCAGTTGTTTGCTGGCGCAAGCCAAAGGCAGTAGATGATTCAAAAGCAAGTTCTTCCTTTGTTTAAACCAGCCCACTTTATAAATTAATTGTGTTTAGTCACATGATCAAAACCAGACTTTCTGTCCCTGAAGAAAACCAGGGCAGTTTTAGTTGTTGTATTTCATAGCTTATGCGTCTCCAAAGTCTGAAACATTTAATAGAGACAACATTTTTTCCAGTCTTGCGAGACCCACAGTCCGAATAAACCACACCCTTGTGAAATGAAAAGTACGTAACAAACCAAGCTTTCACAAAATTACAACCAAACTACATCTGTATTGCTTTGTCAAATATGCAGCACTCTGCAGAAATGCAGGCAAAAATGCGCCTGCACCCCCTGCTTAATTTGGTGCTTTTTCTTCCATGTAACACCCACCTAACAGTCCTTATTATTATAGTGAGAATCTTACATGTCTCTGAGTCTCAATATCGAGGACACTCTTCACATTTTTGTATTTGCTTTAGCAGCCCTTGTGACTTTTGCTTGCCCTTGTGTAAATGAAGTTGAGGTTACGTGAGAATACTTCCTCTTGGTGAAGGACAGGCAGAATGTCAATATAAAATTATCCTCCAGTCCCAGAGAAAGAAGTATCTGCCAATTTTGCACTGAGCCAACTGTTGGGACACTGGGGTATGGAGAAAAACAAGCAAATTAGGACTGAAGTGAGCTCACAAGGAAAGTATTCTGCCCTGAGGCATGTTTACCTCTTAAATGTGGCTTACAGGCTCTTTTACAAATACTGCTCAGACTCTGCAAGAGAGGCAGTTAACATTTATGCAGCAACAACGATTTCACTTTTGTGGATACGCAAGTCTTTATATGCTGTTAAAACATATATTCTGACATATAGCTCAGCCACAACCACTCACAAACACATATAACAGAGAAGCACAGAAAACTGGAGATCAGCAGCCCCTTCTCTCTCGCACACATTTGTTTTCTGAAGCTCTTACGTATCTTTTTACTTAGTTTCAAGCGCAGGGATAAGTACAGCTTTGCTAGAAGTGACTAAGAATGTCTGGAAAAATCAGATTTATTTCAAAACCAAGTTGTCATAAAATGTCCCTCTGCTCTTAAATGTCACTGGTTTTGAATAAATTTCTGTTCTATGGCTACAATCCATATGGTTAGATTTGGCAGTTTTAGACCAAACATTGAGAACTATGTCAGTCGAATTCAGGGAAAAATACATGGTGCCAGCAAATAAAGGATTCTCTATTGTTAACAGGACAGCAGCTAAAAAAGTAATAATCACAGGTAAAAAGTCCACATTGCACCTATTTTAAGGATACCTTCTCAGGAACACTTTCGTAGTGTAATCATTCCAAGCCCATAAGGTAATTTGGGGTGGGGACGGGGGGGATGTTGTTTCAAGACTCAAATACTTGGCGGCTCAAGCTCTACTGGCAAAGTTAGCCCCACCTTTCTGAACTGGACAAAGACTATCACTATAAACACAGATCACACATTTTCATCTTCCCCCACAAAACACAGGACAGTGTTTCTTACCTATTTGGTCTTCGGGAATCAGTGATTCGATTGGGGGATCAAGTTCGGAGCTTTGGGACAAATAGTTCTTGACTTGGGTCATGAACTGACGAATTGTTTGCAGCATATCAGTGCTCGAAACATGGCACTCCTTGTTTTCTTGGAGAAAGCTGACATAGTCCTGTACTAAGCATCCAAAATAGGTGCGTTTGTCCCGGGACATCTCTGCAATTTTCTTAATCATCCTCTTCTCGGGGGTCATGAAGGAACTGAAAACTCCGCTGACTTTCCGCAGCTGAGATTTCACAATCTTGGGGAGAACAAACGAACTGCTTCTTTTCTTCTTGGGCTTCAGAGGGGGTGCCATGCTCTCTTGGTCACTTTCCCCCTCAAAGTCCTCCAGGCTGCTGTTGGTGTCCCCCTCGTAGCCGAAGAGCGGCATGCTCCGATCGAAGTCCAGCGAGTCAGACGAGGAGGTGGAAATGCTCATGTCGCTCAGTCTCTGCCGGCCTCCATTCCACGGGATGTGTGACTCAGAGATGGCAGCTGGCGTCTTTTTGGAAGCTGCTGGAGCCGGCTCGGGCAGGGTTTCACCTGGAACAGCAGCCGCCTCGGGCACGCGCATGGAGCCAGGCCGGATCGCCGCCGCGCTCCTGGAGGCACCGTCCGCCTCGGAGCACACAGCCTGCTTCTTCAGCCGAGGAGGCGGAATCGGGGTGGGCTTGTTCTGCAGCAAATCCGAGCCTCTTTCCTTATGGTTGACTGTTTCTGGCATGCTCGCCTGCTTTATAGTCCTGGAAAGCTGTGGGCTCGTGAGGGTGCTATTAATAGCAGGAGGTGGCGGCCGGGGCGGGGGGGAGCGAGGCCTCGCTGTGCCATTCACGTCTTGAGTTCTCGGGCTCTGCCTTTTCAGACTTCCACTGACATCCTGGCTGTGCACTTTCAAGAAGAGGGGATTAATGAAACACAGCGCTCCGTTGGTCTGGCTGCACTCCAGCTCTGAAGGCGTTCTGGTTCGTATAGAATGCACTCCATTTATAAGGCAGAGCTGGCGTGAGTCTTTGCAAGCACTGTCCAAAGGCACAGGCCTACAGGGAGGTGAAGGATCCGGGGGGTTGCTGTTAGCCAGGGAGCTCCAAAAGTCTGAAAATCATCATTGCATTAACGTAAGAATGCAAAACAGCATGCAGATGGCTTTCAGAACATTCAGCTCAACAACACCGGTTTAAAGTATCAAGAAGTTTAGGCAAGATTTTATTAATTCAGAGGGGGAAAAAAATCCAAGTGAACCTCTTAAAGCACCACCAGACGTAACTGCATGCTACATTCCTGGGGCTGCTCTTATTCATTTATAAATACCATGACCAATGCATAGCTTCCAATCAGCCCAATAAGCTTAAAATTAAACTGAAAATCAAAGAAAGGAATGGAGACTGTAACATAATACCTTTTATTGGCTTGAGACCGAAACGAACACAAACTGCTCGCTAGCATCTCACTCAGGAGAAATAAGGCAAGATTCTCAGCTGGTATTAATAAGCTCACTTCATTAAAGACAATAGTTAAGCTGATGTTACACCAGCTAAAGGCCACTTATGGAAACTCTACAAATATCTTGGCTCGGTTTCTTTTCGTGGTGGACACATGAAGCTATACATGAAAAGAAAGCTCACACTTTGCTGTGGTGGAGGCACACATCACCTTTAGCTACGCAGACCAAGCGTTCAAGTGTCTAATAAGGGCACTGCCCTGCTGCCCTGCCTTTGCCGTGGGGACATTGTTGCTGAGGATACAGACAGGCAGTAACACATAAGGAGATCCAATGTGCAGTCCCACACCAGCAGCATGGAAAACCGATGCTACACCAGCAAGTTGCAGCTGCAGCCTCTGCACTTAACCCAGCAAAGTGTCAGCATGTTTGCGCAATCGAGTCACTGCTAAAGAGCATCGGTTCCCGAAGGTATGAAGACTGAAACCAGATGTGCCCTTGAAGGCAGCAATCACGCTGAAATAAGGGCAGGATACCAGAGGAGGGAGATTTAGCTAAAAGTCACCAATCTTGACACAGTGTGTCTTGACATGCCAATCTTTTCCCGTAGTGTGTCAAGATGCCTCACTGGAGGCAACTGAGCAATGACACCTGGGCCCAAGTGCATGAATGCCAAGCATCCACAACAGGTCCATGCCCAACAGCCGTGTCCTGCCTGCAGGGCAGAAGACAGGAAACAGCCCATTGTGACAGGCCACGGCCAGAGAATGTGTATAGGCACAGGCATGTTTCTCTACATAGTCATGCCATGTTGCTGGTGATCCCAGCTTCATGACTTCACATCCTGCCTGCAGCTCTCTCAGTGCCTGTGCCTGGCACGTGGCTGCTGCAAACATGCGTGATGCAAGCACTGCTGCAGGTGAAACACAAGGGAGACTGAGAGGGAATCTTATATCCAGCACATGAAACCTTACAGGTTGGCAACAGCCTTGAAATCTTTAGCAAAAGCTCCTCCTGATGTGGTTTGCTGGGCTACATGCTGTTGGGCCTGTGTTGTGCAGCTTTCCCTCTGAGCCTACAGCACAAGAGAGTTCTGACAGGGGATACAACCCTGTGCTGACACACCACGGGATTTTGTGCCTGTATGTTCCTCAAAAAAACCCTCACACTTTAAAGGAAGGGCTGTTGGGAGTTTTTAGGCCTCTCTTGAGTCCACAGCATTGAAGTGCTGACTTTCTGGTGTGCTCTTCTGCATGTGGACACCTAAAACTCCATCAAAATCTCAACATTGTTGCCTGGCTTTAGCTCATAGAAACTGTGATCCTTATCTGGTGTATATCAGGTAACTGATCCCAAATACAGCAACCACACAGACACTGATCCATCCATCTCCTCCTCAGCTTTCAAATGTAGTGGCTAAAGAAAGAACACACACAATGCAGAGACTGTTCAAGAGAAAGACTAACTCTGCAGGAAGCAGGCCACACTGCTCTGGGGTACTGGTGACAAAGTGTGGTTAGCCTGGAGAGCTTGATCAACATCACCATTATCATGCCCTCTGGAGAGACTCACCTCATGTTACTTTAGGGCTTCCATGTGTCACTGGGAGACGGTCTTCCTTACCCTGTATCCCAATCAGACCTTTTACTTTCTTTTTGCCATCTAAACATTGCCCTCAGTAGTACCATATTTGCCTCTCCTCCCATGATAATCCATACTTTCACCTTAACTTTTACCTAAACTTGCAGACAAGCATTGTGCAGAAGTAATTTATCTCCTCTCTAAAACAAACCCTTTAATTGCACTGCTACTGCAGCAAACCAAAATGCAAAGCACTGCAATACATCCCCGTGTATGACTTTACTGCAAAGTCCCACCAAACAGTTCAAGAGATCCTCATGCTAACACCGATTTAGAGAGGATCCTCTTCAAAATCAAAGACAATTAAAAAAATCTACTGCAACAAAGACTGCTGACAGTCAACCTTCCCTTCCTGGAGGAGGAAATGAGGCCACTCAGCACTTTGCTCAATGTGGAGTTGCTCAATGATTCATCTGGGTGGTGCCCAAGTTTCAAATCCCACCAGGCTTTGCATCCATCTCCTCTGAGCTCAAGGTATGCTTTACAAGGAGCCTGTGTTTGGCTGTAGCAGCCAAGCTATGCAAGGACATGTCCTTGCACTGTCTTTTGGTATTTTAAAAATTTTGCCTAACCCATGCCCATGGATACATTCTGCAGATCCTATGTACACACTCCTCATTTTCCTAATATGCCACTTCATTGAGGCACTAATCTCAAAATTCACCATTTTAAGTTTGCATGTCAATCTGAACAGAAGTTTTATTAAGAGGGAACCTCAGTTCCTACACTCTCCTCACAATAAATTATAAAGCCAGTGCCTGCTATGTGAGCACGCAGACAACGTCAGGTCTTGGAGCAGAAAGCAGCATCAACCTCTGTGTGGGGACTGTGAGATTTGCTTTGCCCAAGGGCTGCCCAGAGAGGGGAGAGAAGAAGGAAGAAGGAAAGGGCACTAAGGAAAATATCACAGAAGGCACAGAAAGAAGGAAGAACACCACTTCTTGGCCAGAACGAGGTCGGGCCTTCCCAAGTAAGAGAAACTGCTTTTCTAAACGAGATTTGTATCATCACTAACCAGTATGAACTATTTACTGATACAGCCTATTTCTTCAAGGTTACAGGAGTGCTACAGGGAAGGACATCTATGTAGAGAACTACTTACTCAGTCCAAGCTGAGCAATCTCTTCAAGTTCAGCTTCTGTCTTTGCTGCAGCAATTGCATGAGGCAACTTCAGTGTGAATGGAAGGACATCCCTGTTTTCAAAGAGAAAAACCATTATGGTTTTCAGCAACATCCATAGTTTTCAAAGCCTTTTTTTTTTTAAAACACTGGCAGTGGCTGATCTCTGATTATTTTCTTCTTGAGCTGTGGCAGGTAGCAAGATCCTGAAACACACAGCACAGTTAAACATTACCAACCCCAGGGCTCCTTTACACTGCAGAGTGGCGTGAAGGGCAAATGACAGTCAAGTACCCAGGACTTTCCCTAGGATCATTTCCACAGAGCCATCCACTATTTTCTGCCTTTCCAACAGAAGCTTTTACACCTGTTCTTCTACAAGCGGATCAGTGAGATGCAAACTTGTTATCTGCCCTTAATACTTCAACAGAGCTTCTTACTTTCTGAGTACACTGTTGACTGCTATTCCAGTTTTCAGAATAAAATTCAAAGAGTAGTTGCACAGCTACTCCAAACATTTCTAAGCTAAGGGTGTGTTGGTACTACTCTATTCTAGGCTGAAGACACTTCATTTAAGAACGTTTTTGCAATTTATTCTCCTGTGTGGTTTCACTTCATTGCATACTAGACATCCACTGGATGTTGTCAAAGGGAGACAGATCCATGAAGAACAGCATATGCCAAATCCAGTGTAAAAAACTTTTAGAAAGAGATTTTAAAGGGACAAAACCAAGTTAACTGTATGTGGAATCAGTGCCAGCAACTATACCTCTTGCCTGCCCAGTTGGTACCAATACCCTCAAGCAACAGTGCATGCTGAACTGCAACACCTGTAGTACAAGTACCCACAGAATTAAGCCTAAATGAGAATCCTACACAACTGGTGTCAGCACGGATTTTGGTATTAAGGCTGTGAACACGCCAACCATCTGCTGTAGCACAGACAGACAGTGGGTCTGTATCACATAAATATTCTCCATGTTGTATGTTAGCTTCTTGAAGAAATAGGATCTCAGAATTCCACTCACACTCGAATCCATCATATGCACAAGACTGCTACACAAGCTAAAAAGCATTTGAAAGGCACTTTCAACATGGCACCACAGATAATCCAGAGTCCAGATCATCATCATGGTCTCAATTCAAAGATAAGTAAATCTTGACTCCTCATAAAAATTGGTTTGGTACCTCCTGCAAAAAATTCCCTCTCATTTTAGAAAATCCTCCTGGATTTACTGTGATGTACCAAATGGTACTGTCTCTTTTTCACAATAGCTACCTATCTGCCTCCTTCAGTCTATACAAAGCAACTTTGAACCTTCAGTGAAAGAAAATGGACAGACTAATGCCAAGAAGTTTCTGTTTGCTGCATGATCCTGCAGGCACTTAAGAGAATTCACCAGATCCTGGCAAGTGGGCAAAACTGAAAGGGTGACAAGATAAGGATTATCTCCTCATTAAACTACTTTTAAATGCATTTTCAGCTCATTTCTCATTGGAGTGCTGACCAATTACCCAAGTGGTATCAGTGCTGCTTTCAGCACATGCATGTACAGCTCAGCTAAACAGAGGCTGTAGCAAAGGGGTCTTAGATGCTTGTCCACCACAAACAAAACCAGCAGGCACAGCAACCCCAGGGCATCCCACACCGGAAATCACCATGGTCAGCATGAACTGGCAGCCTTGATGCAGTAAAAGGACTGAGACCATCAGAGCTGCCTCTCCCTGCTTCCTTCAGAAAGGGTGCACGTGTGCAGTTTGTGTTGTGACCTGTCTGTGCATACATACAAGGCTTGAGCATCAGTCTGGACATTTTCACCAGTAAACTGAAGTCAAATTGAAAACAAAAGATTAGAAACACCAGCTACTTTTTTTCTGCATACTACCTGGAAAACAATTTTGGCAATCATAAACTGCAAAGATGACAAGGCCATTTTTGTTGTTCACCATTGACACCTCTCAGTTGTCATATTCCACATATCTGACGTTTTTCCATTATGCTCCAAAAATTCTTTTCACCAGCAATTTCAAGAAATGGGACTTTGCAAGCTAGTTTGTGGTAGTTTTTAAATGAGCTACAGAGCACCTAAGAAAGCATTACAAGATATCAGCTAAAGTAAAGTTCAGCTTGGCACTACCTCACGAGCTGGGTGGGTAAAATCACAGCAGCCTCCCAATAATCAGTATGAAGTAAGACACAGATGCTTCCAAGACTCACCTCTGATTTCTTCCAGTACATTCTAAGACTAGCCAGGAATGTTTGCAGATTGGCAACATAAATATCATGCTGAACCAAGTCCTCGAAACTCTTTGTCTCGAGACAGTCTAGCAGATGTGACTTGGAACATAACACCATCTTACCTGCTAATACAGTAGAAAGCAATGAGTCTGAACAAATCAGCAAAACTTATTCCAGACCCCTCCAAGGAAAACGCTGCAAAGAAAGTTACAAGAAAGCATCACACATTAATCCACTATTTCTTTTAAAAGTTTAGTAAAACACATTTCAGACTTTTGCATGAAGTTAGTAAGTTATCACCATCAAAACAGCTACTATTTGTTTAAGAGTAAACAACTCTGTAGAGGAGTACATATCTCCGCTGAAGGCATTTTCAAGAATATACTGATAATCTTGGTGGCTGGTTTGCTTTTGTATTCCAAGCATATGGTCTAATTCCTGTAAAACAGATTATGTGCTGAGGACTGCACAATGTTTTGCTAATAGGGAACAGATCAATAACTGAGGCTTTGTTTGCCCAGTGTACTAATATACCTAATTTTAAATCTCTTATTTCCTCCTCCTGAATTCCATTCTACTTACCTGTCTTCACCCCAGGTGTGTAGAACCTGAAGGGATATAAATTTTCATTCACTAGAACAAAACCGTTTTAACCTGAAAACCCTTAAAAAACTCAGACAATTCTGTTGCATGCCATTGCCTTGCACAAGGGAAGAAGAAGACACAAGCAATGCCTTTAATTTTTCCCCACTTCATGCCATTGTTTCTTATGATATAAATACTTGTTCTCAGTAATAACAGCGATTACCTCAGGCCCTCTCTGATGCCAGTGGCAAATCTCACCCAGTGACTACATAAATCAAGCAGAAGAAACTCCTAGAGTGAAATGATCCAGATCTTTTGCCTCTGGTCTAAAACCTCAGCTGTGACAAATGGCTAAAACCATCAGTAAATACTTCCCCCTTGTGGAATAATTTTGTTCATAAAAGACAGTATACAATTATTTTCTAGATGGGAATTCATTAGTGTAACAAGCCTATAAACACAGCCTTACACCACACTTAGATCAACTATTATTGGCAACTTTCTCTTCTCTTTGCCTTGCCTTACTTGTAACTGGAACCAAAACCAGACACATAGAATTAACTTCTTGTTCCTAGGGGCAGAGGAGGAAGAGATAAGAAAGGGAAAACTCAACTAAAATTATGTCAGTTTACAAACAGAAATAGAAGTTAACTATAGACTCTCTGTTTCAGGGAAGGTTAACCGAAATTGTTGCTAATTTTCTTGTTTTCTCTTTCTTGTTAAAATGAAATATTTGTTGCACTTGCAGTTTCAGCACCACATGCACTCACCAGCTGCAGCTTCCTTTTTTCATTCCTAAATCTCAAACTTATTTTTCACACCCTCCCTTCTAAAGATATTAGGGCATTATTGGTTCAAAACAATTTGGCGTGCTAACATTTGCTCATTTCTACCAAAAAAAAGAAAGGACAAATACAGTTTGAATTAAAAAAAAAAAAATCATCGATCTTGCAACAGAAACAGTTCTTAAGGGTTAAAATCCTTTTAGCTATTACACTAAAAAAACCCACCAAAACCAACAAAAAACCAACAACCCATCCCACACCTAAACTGTAGACAGAGAGAGCTCATGACAAAGCTGCATCCAAGAACAGTCCCCTGAGTACAAGGAAATGCAAGGGCATTTCACTGAAAGCAGACAGGATTACAGACTGTGTTTCTACAAAAGACATGTAAGTTTCGAAGAGGAGAACTACCCATAAAAATAAATGAATCCCATAAAAATAAATGAATGTACCAGCAGGGTACACAATGGAAACATTCCAGTTTCAGCAGCCTTAGGTGTTTCTATGTATCTGCTCTCCTCCAGGCAGAATATGCCTGACCCACTCCCAGAGCCTACCTCAGAGAGCAGCACAGGCACCCCATGACATTATTTGCACGACTTTGGGTGTCCTCTGCTGTGGGTTTCAGCAGCCTGAGTGCTCCTGCATCCTAGAGGGAAAAAGTACCTAACGAACAGTTGAAAAGTACGTCACTCACAACTTACTGTATGTACTTTCTTTTATGGCAAATTCTTTCAGGCAGGACCCGCAGTCACTGGACAGACGCAGAGAGATGACTTTCTTCTGCAGCCTTGCAGATTTCCTCACCAGAAATATCTGTTGTGGAGAAGGCAAAAGGACATGGTTTTAGCTTCATCACAGATGCCAGAATAAATACAGATCAGTCACAAAAGGAACCAGAACAACCTCATGGTGTCTGATCTAAACCATACCGGAATTTTACTTGGTCATTACTGCACTGGGTCCAACACCTTGGTGTAAAATGGCAGCACAACATTTGGGAAAAGCATGTCCTCAAAGAAATTGAGATTCTTCTTACCCCAGGAGGCTGTGCCTGCAAAATTTCCATTGCTTCAGCATCATTCAGACCAAGCTGCAGCCACACAGGGTGAGTATGGAGGAGCTTGTCCAATATGCTTAGCTTGTTGGATAGGCTGTCATATCCAGAGTCCCGGGGGCAGCTTTTTACATCGTTTTTCTCAGGAGAGACATTATCCATGTCCTTTATTAGACTGTGGAAAATTAAAAAAAAAATTATAAATTAACCTCCTATGCTAACCTCCTATGAACAATCACTCAGGTCAGCAAATAGAATTATCACAAAGCTCATGGCACCGCTGGCAGTCTGGGCTGGTACTTCTCCAACTGAGAATTCATATATTTAGTATACACAAAAATTCTCTTTAAAGGTTCTCCATTCAAAGCCAGATTGAAGATAAGCCTTAGCATTCTTGTATCAGATTGGAGAAATTCAGCCATCACTTCAGATACAATTGCATGTGCAGATGTGATTGACTGAACATTGCACCTGCCCTCCTTGCTATGCTAACATATGGAAAAACATCTCTTCAAGGATATTTATGCAGTTCAGACACTTTTATTCCCAGATCGATTGCAAATGCTGCAACCCACAGAAACCTTCCTCTGTCCTGCCTGCCAGAAAAAATCTGTTCAATACTTTGACAGTGGAGCAACCCACTACCTGTTGGTGATCATTGCACCAGACACAAGAACTTAGTGTGTTTGGAGGGATTATTTTCCCAACACAAGTCCACAAAACAGCATCACTTTGTCTAACGCCCAGACTACTGTCTCTGCTCCAGCAGCTCTGTTGCCTTCACAGCTGCATATCCATCTTTGCTCCCCTCTGCTAAGAGGTCAGAGTGGGAGGAGGTGAGAAAGAGATGAGAAACCCAAGAAAGAAACAAGAAAAACATGTTAAATCCCCAAATAACCCTCCCTAAGGCACAGCTTCCTTAAAAAAATTGTCGTTAGTGGCAGTCACTTTGTAAGGTACTCCTGCTAAATTCTGTAAATATTTACATTTTTTTTTTCCATTTTGCCATGAAAGGTCCTTACCTTGCATTTTAATACTACACCTCCCAGGATCAGAAACAAGTAAGGAATTGTATATTATGCTCCAAATTCCTTTGGCTGTGGATTGACTCCTATGTGAGAAATAAAGGCTAAGCTAAGTGCGAACGTGGCAAAATAATGTAAGGTTAAAATTTTTGGGGGGCAGGGCATCTAAAGTTACTAAATCTAAAGTTCTTGGAGGCTACAGATACTTGTTATGAAAAATCCAAATAAACAGAATACTTTGAGAACTCCTTTCATTATGCAAAGCTTCACCATCATCCATGTGATACAGAACACCCAGTACAAGTGCACGAGTGCTGTTGGCTCAAAGTCCTCATTTTTGAGCTAGGAGTACATCCTGGGATTCTCCTCATGCTGGAGATCGCTATGGAGCAGCTACTCTGGTAACGGCTTCCTGATGACAATATTTAGAAACAGACAAAAAGCACCCTGCAAACTCGACTGACTCCCTGAGATGTTATGCAGAGGATGTGTTCCCCATACAGAGCTTTTCTGTTGCAGAAGAGGCCCTGGGCGGCAGAGGGCAACACAGCTCCACCTCCCCACTGCACGCGGTGCAGCTCTTCTGAATTCCATGCTTTGGACAGGCCCTGAGCATCACTAACAGCATTTACCATCCTCGTTATCCCAGCTACGGTACCCACAGCAAGTGGGCACAGAGTTCACAAGCACAGGAGCACTGAATACTTAAAAAAGAAACAAAAAGCCTCTCCACCCCCCCAAAAAGCCCCACACCAAAGAAAACAAGCCAAACCAGATGAAAACCCACCAACCAAACAACAGAAAAAAACAAACTACCAAACTGCTTTCCTCTAGCTTTGGTCAGCAACTTGCAGCATCTCTGGAGAGGGCAAACAAGGGAAGTAAATTGGGTAGAGAAATTCCACTGTATGATCAGATAAGAACAGGCAAAATAATTTGATTTTTCATTACCTGGATCAATTACCACTACCAGCGTTTGCCTCTTTTTCCCTTTGTTTGCTATATATGATGTGATGGTTTTCAGACTTCCAAGGAAGGCATCTCAAATGCAGATGATTTCCCCCCCTGCCCACAAGCATCGGAAGCTTTTACTAACTGCCAATATGCCTTCAAGGGGCACAAAATACATAGAAACACGTTGGGTGCAGGAGGAAAGTACTGTTTACATCGGTCACGACTGGGTCTGACACTGCCTCAGTAGGAATGCTGGGCTTCCCTTTCAACCAGCCCCAGCAAAGCCTAGTGTCGCAATGGATGAATCTCCAAAAAGTGAAATCATGAACCACTAAAGTGTTTTCCTGAGCTGTACCTCCAGTAAACATTGCTCAGAAACTTCCCACTCACCCTCAGTGCCAGTTAGCTGCACTAAAAACCAAAGGGGGCTGTGGCAAAGTGCAAGTTATACGCCAGTGCTGGCTGCAAGCTTAGACAGATAGAAATTATTTTCATTCCTTGGTCAGGAGGTGAAAACTAAACATGCTACAGGGGGAATACATCCAAGAAGCAAAAGTTTTTTGCCTACTAAAGACAGTTACATCACATTCAAAAGAAGGTGTGTGACTGGTATGAGCTAGAATGCCTGGCATTGCTTGCTACCACCAAACCACCTAAAGCTGGCAAGAGTTTGCACAGGCATGTAGGGTCATGATGTTCCCCTTTGGTAGGACTGCCTTCATGTTGTCCCACACCTCCTAGACTCTTACAAATCAGAAGACTAATTTGAATGCGGCGCTATCGGGTTTTTGGAACCTCCAGGTACTTACATGCTGAGATCCAAGGAGGAAACTCTCTGACCTACATACACAGGCACCTCCTTGCTGCAGCTGCTTCTGCTCCCTCAAGAAATAAGCCAAAGACTACGAATATCTGATCATGACCAGAATTTTGCCACTCCAAAACACTAATGGTTCAAACAACACCGATGCAACTCAACTAAATCAGCACTAGAATGTTATTGCAATCTGTGGTGAGGTACACAGGAATAGGCAACACTTGAGAAAAATTATTTCCGATTCCCAAATAATAGAGAAGGAGGCAGAGAGAAAGATCTGTCCTGTTGAACTCTGGAAAGAGCACACCTTGGAAAAACCACACCTTGCAAACCACATACAACCTAACGAGAAGCCACTTCCCAAGGCCTGGGAGCAAATGCAATTAAAAAACCCCACCGGTGTTTTTTGACAGCCTATTTGCAGTGGTCTAGCACTACTGAGCATCATATTCCCAGTTTGCTTTTTATTCTTAAAATAATTTTAATTACTGATCTGGGCATTAGACATACACTCAGACCATGATACATGGGAGTTCTTGAAATTTGTCATGTCTTAAAAGAGTTAGACCCAAATTATTTGGGGCTGGGATGTCTGTTTTACTATTTTGGAAACAATTGCATGGAAGGAATAACCATTTGAATTTATGAACAGCAGATGAACTCAAGCGTACAGAAGAAGGAAAAGAAGTTGCTGTAACCTAAATGCTAGCAAAATGCGCTGTATATTATACAACAACTAAATTCCTCTCCTCATCCCCCAACCCGAATTTACTTTCGGGTTGGGGGATGTCTGGTTGGTTGGTTTGTGTTGTTTGGGATTTTTAAAAAGACTCCTGATAAAAGATAATCTGACCAGGTCACATTAAACTCAAAACTGAAAGACAAATCAGCCTTAATGGATGGTCTGCTTTAACGCAGGGCTGCTACGTGTTCTTCTTCAGTGGGAAAGGAGTTCCAACACTACTCACAATGAACTAAAGAGAACACATGATTCACCCAAGTTTCCTTAGGTTTGAAAAAACCCATAAACACGTGGGAAGAGAGGTAATTGCCAAGATAAACAATGCTGTGCTGCATCCTGATTAGACTTAGCCTACAGTAAAATAGACAAGGAACAGGTTGAAGCCTGTAACCAGGATGATCCCTGCTCATGATGTGAACCTCGCTCCAGTCCCACCTAAGTTAACCACCACAGAGTTAACTCAGTTTGACTATCCACTGCAAATTGTCTGGATTTCTGTAAATCCTGCAATCTAACAGCTCTTAATCACCCCAGCCTAGTCTGTACAGTCATACCGAACATCAGCTGGGAGGGGCATAAAGCCACTGGTAACTTCCTCCTGCATCCCATTACAGCTAAAAGAACAGGACAAGGCGGCTGGGAAAAAGGTTGCTGGATACTTGCCTACGTGTCAACAGTAACAGAAGAGGTTCTCTATGCAAGACAGAAAGAAGATGGCTCTACTGAAGGTAGTAACTGCTGTGGAAAAGACAGCGGCGTGAGGGCTGTGCAGTGCAGGACACAAGACAGGGAGCAAAGCTCTGCCCCTACTCCTTCCATGGTAACAGAGCAGGGAGGGAATAAGCTGCTGCAGCTGCCACCACTAGCAAAGCATCCCTGAACCATTCCACAGGCTCCAAGTGCCCCGGGAAGCCTGAAGCTTTACAGCCTTCCCTACAGAGGGACAGCAGGAAGCGTCAGTCCCCTCATGGACATTCACACAGACATGTAGGAGGCCTGGGGCCTCCTAAAAAATCATCCAGGTGCATCCAGGTGCCACCAGACCTGTCCCACAGGCTCCTGGGCTGCCATTGCATACAGAAGCTCTCTCGGTACTCTTTCAAAGGTCACTGGAATGGCAGGAGAGAAATCTAATTCCCTAATTCCCACTAATTCCCTTTTCTCACAACTCCGCTCATTTGCATTATTGAGATTAATACCTGCACTGGGAAAAAGTCCAGGCATCAAAAAAGTGGGATACTGAAAACAGTCCCCCTTAAAACACACTTTTGCAAGCCTTTGTTTTTGGCCTGGCTTTTACATATTTACAAGCCAAAGTGGTAAGCCCTTGAATCATCGTTGATATTACCTGGGCCGTATATATTAAAAGGAGAGAGGAGCCCAGAATAAAACTGGGGTGAGAAGTATAAATCTGAAAGTTACCACATAACCACAAAAAAAACCCACACCACAATACTAAGGCTGCAGACATGCAATTTCATGTCCTTATTTTTCTGAACTGAGCCGAGAGCTCTGCAACTGCTGCCTTTCAGAACTGCTCTGGGTGTCTGTGGATATCTGCCAAGGTGGAAAAACAGCGAGGAAAATGGACACTGAGCTCAAATTTCCCTAGATGCAGATCCAAGGGTCATATCAAGATACCAACTTCTGAACAGCAGAACACGCAATAAGAATAGCAAGCTACGTTAATTGCCAAGTTTTAAATTACCTACAAATAAATAAAATTATGACAGTAAACACAGCTTTGTGAGGTGTCTTGTTTAAACAAGAACTCTGGAAGACTTTTGTTGAAATTACTAAATCTTGCTCTATAGCTCTATATAAAAAAGAAAAAAAGGTGTCAGTTCACAACTAAATTACATAATTCATACCAACTTTGATAAAACTTCTTCCTTACGCAGAAGCATGGAGTTCAGAATTTTGTAGTCACAGAAGGTTTGACTTTAGCTCATTTATTCAGACTTCATATTTCACATTATCATCCTGAAGTGACATAAAATAATTTTTTTGGATGGCTATTATTATTTTTCATGGAAATTGCATTATTCACTTTTTTATCTTAGGTTGACTTACGTATCTTAAACCAAAATATATTTTGCAGCCAGGATTAACAAATTAGGATTAAAAATCCATTAAAAAATCAATAAGAAGAAAACCCATGATCTGTGAAATGGGGAGGTTTAGTTGACTGTTTCCAGCTAAGTGCTTCCACCAAGATTTTAGAATCAGTAGACCTTAGCCTTTCATGCATATGATGTATTCGAAGATACAACAAGCCTTTTCTTAACTGAAAATTAGCTGATGATCTCTGAAGTTAATTAGTGGAATTCACAAAATGAAGAAAGTATCCTTTCTGCCCCTGTAAAAGAACTGTGCTCTCAAAAGCTTTACAACTTGAGTAATGTTCAACCAGGGCCATAGCCAAGGACTTTAATCAGTTCAACTGTCTTACTTCTTTACCACTCGGGAAACAAAGGTGCTGCCTAATGTTTTTTTAAATAATCCAAATATGCTTTGTAGTAAGTTCTAGCAGATTTCAATAGAATTCATAGGAAGAAAAAGAGCTAAAAATCTTGGATGTAATTCTAAATAACAATTTTCCACTTCATTAACTCACTGCTAGAAGAACAAAGCCCAGCAGCTCCAGAGCTGGCCAAGACCATGCAGTCATATAAAACACAATGCCTACAACTGGTTGCTTTCCTCTTACAACAAACATTTCAGATAAGTACAAAAATGCATTCTCTTGTTAACACAATGATTAAAATATTAATTATCCTCCAGAGGTCAATTGAGCAGATGTTACTGGGCAAGCAAAGCCAAAATGCTGGGATCCCACTCTGCCCACCCAAAGGTACAAGCCTAACACTACAATTTGATTTTTTTTAATTTGCAAGTTACTCATATATAACTTAACCTAAACACATAACCCACATATGCATCAGCTCGTAGCAGTCAATAGTTTACTTCCTAACCTGAGAACAGAAATAAATCATGTTATTGTATCTTGAATCCTCAAAGAGCCACTTGAAACAATGAACATATAGTCTTTACAGCATGAAAGCAAAGCTGTGCCATGGACAATGGTAATAATGATAGCAGTTTCCTGCTTTAGACATTCGTCAGTATCCAAGTTTTTTAACAAGGAAGTAGAAGTGAAGCTCAGTTGCAATCAGAAGGTATTAGGGCAAATACACCGAACAACTGAATCTCTGGGCACTCCTGCACAAAGGCAAATTCCTTCGATCAGGAGCAAGATTATCTACACATCCTATGCTGCCAGGGAGAAAAGCGCTAGGACATAAGCCACCCAAGAAGACAGCACAATGAAAACATTCCTGTCATGGTAGACCCTCCAGAACTATGAAAATAAACATTTTAATCACCTTCGCCAATCAGCAGATTCATCTTCCACTGTGAGATCTGTCTGTACCATCTCCTGTTTCAGTTCTCCGATTTCTGAGGCAATTGTGTCAATGAGCTAGAAAGGGACAAAAATAGTATGACATCAAGTGAGTGGAAGAGGCGTGGAAAAGAAGCCGGGGCAAGTTTAGTCACCACAGATTACAAACTTTTTTTTTTTTGTAAAATCGCATCCTATTTGGACTTCCCCTTGCAAAGGAACAAGTAAGGGTTGGGGCCACGTCTAATGGTTCTCAGAGGAAGAATAATTCCTGTTTTGTGCCAGTACAAAACCTTCCAGGTTTGGCTAGCCTTTTAATTTAAATGGAATAAATTTGCAGCCTCTATGTATTATAAAACATCTTACAAAAACTAAATTATTACACTGTTCATAGCATTTACCTTCTCAAATTAAAAGAAAAAAAATTAGAAGAGTTCCATCTGCAAGAGTTCTATTTCAGAAGGGACACTAAGCCAGCATTACGATACCGTGGAGGATGAAAAGCAGCGAAGCAAGAAGGGGATGGGTGGCTGCTTTTCACATTAGGTTTTGGACTCCACTTGAATGCAACAATTCAATTTAAAAAGAATTGCCTTGCAACCCTTCAGCTCAGGTGGAACCCCACCCTAATTCTGGGTACGAGGGCAAAAACTCATTTTAAGGTGGGCAAGGTTAGCACTAAGGTTGTATCCTGAGAAATGCAGAATTTGCTACCCAGAGTTCTGGGAAACATTTTGTTGAGCAGAAACCAACCATGAAGTTTGCAAAGCATGCGCTCTTGAACACTTCCGTGTAGCCAGTGCATCAAGTTTGCTTGTCACGCCACACCATGACAGCCTATAAACCCTACGAGGGTTCCCTCTCTCCCCTCCCGGGAGGGAACCTAGTGAAAGGTTTGCAGTGATCTCCCCCCTGCACGTCATGGCAAACAAAAACCCTGGCACATGAAGCAAAACCAGCTTTGCAGTCCAAGTCAGAACAGTCTTCACAGCCACCCATAAGGTATGAGCCCGAGTCCCACTCAGGGCAGGCAACTCAGTACAGCAGCATTTCAAAGAATTGCAGGCATTATCTTCCTAAATTGTTATACTGGAAGTTTTCCTCCACCTCAGGAATTCACACTCTCCTTTGCTGTGCAGCATTATTCCAATCAATTCAAAAGAAGTTTTAGTCTCTGCTTACAACTGGGCAGCTCAAATAAATAGACCTTATGTAAGAATGAATTACCATTACCTACACCATAAGGGCTTCTCTATCTGTCCAAGTCATAGCTCCCAGTGTTGGAAATGATACAAAGTTTAACATTTTTTTGTATAACTTTAGCCAGGAGTTATGTTCTCCTTTGCCCCGGGGGAAAGGAATTGAGGTTTCTTTTCCAAGGACTGTTTCACCACTCAGGCCTGATGAGCTTAACATCTCAATAGACTGGGAGTAGCACAGAAGATACACAAAAGATAATGACCATTAGCAAACATCACCCCTGGCATGGTCCGAGACTCCTGGTCTGGGAAGAGATAGATAAGCGAATGAAACCTAACTAACATGGAAGGTGAAGGGATTCTCTGGGTTTTGACTGTATGTGAAAAATCTAGTAAAGAGTTACGCGTGATGGAATGATTTTCTCTGCATAACCTGGGCAATGAGTGGATGAAATTATTTCTGTTGCACATCCTGGCCAGAATAAAGTAATGCCTTAATTCTCTAACACTATAAATGTTATAAATGTTATAAATGTTGTTGGAGAGTGTTTTTTCTGCAGTTTTGGTGACACCACCCATATGTACCACTGGCATTGCAAAGACCTTCCACCTGCTGACTCTCCAACACCCGTGAGTCACTGCAGCCAGATGTGAGCGATGTCTCCCTTACCGTGAGAAGGGGCAGCCGGAGGAACCCAGGCCAGCCTCAGGGAGCAGCCGGGGAACCCAAGCCAGCCTCAGGGAGCAGCCAGAGGAACCCAGGCCAGCCTCAGGGAGCAGCCGGGGGAACCCAGGCCAGCCTCAGAGAGAAGCCAGAGGAACCCAGGCCATCCTGACGGAGCTGTCTCTCCGCACTCCCCCGAACAACTGAGTGCTGCTGAGCGCAGGTCAGTTCATCCCTCCTTTTGGATAAGGGGCGAATCCAGCCCCCACACTGGCTTTACATGGTGAAAAATCCACGTGACACCTCTGTCCAGTGGGCCTCACTAGGGAGCCATTGCATCCCCAATGCATGGTGTCTGACCATGGCTACAGGGCCAGCTCTGGGCATCTATTTTCCCTGGTGGGGATCAAGGTGCCTGGGAGTGGTCGTCAGCAGAGCCAGCTGTGGGCCATGGGAAGGGGTGAATTTATGCATTGCCAGCAAAGCACCCTTGCAAAGCTGCTTCAGCTGGCGACTGTATGAAAGCTGAGCTGCTACTCCCCATGAATCAGCTCTGCACAAGGAGCTCCTCTTCATGGGCAGCATCACCTCAAGTCTTGGCATCCATAAGACCAACTGTGGCGGTAAAGAGCCATCACAGTGGTGTGCCCTGTTCTCTGACACATCTACAGAGAGACTAAGTGTCTCGAAGGCCAACAGTCTGCACAACAAAGGAGCTTCTCAGCACCTCTCCCTGCAAAGTATGCAGCATATGAGCTCTCCACAGAGGCATCCCTGTGTTTGCAGCAACCTCCTCCACCCCCGCCTTGCTGTGTCGCTACCTGGCTGTCAGCCGCGTTAACTGTGTCAGCGGGCTTTGACCAGAGCTGTGACAAAACCCACCTCCCTCCCAGAAAACAAAATCTCGGGGAGCTGCAGCAAAGAATCCTAATCCAAACTGTACTAACAGTGAAGTAATCTTAATGCTTTTGAATTTGTATGCCTGCCTCAAAGAGAACACTGCAGAAACTATCATTCCTGAGAGGAATTCTTCCATGTTTAGCGACTTAGCTTCTTCTTCTGAAGAGAAGTTACACAAAATGGCATGTTTCAAGCAGTCTTATGCTCACATTCTATTCTACAGGCTAAATTTCTTGGGTATACTACATATCCACCAAGAGCAATCAGTCTTTCCTTAGTCTCTGAAAAGTCAATACATTCTGGACAAGGAAACCAGGTCAAAGTGTGGCATCAAATCCCAAACTGCCTTGCGAAGTTCCCCAGGATGGAACACCCACCCCACCCCAACTGGGACTCACCACCTACCACCGTGTACTCCACCTGAACTAAAACACCGATCTCTAGGAAGAAACCCCTCAACTCATTTGTTTCTAAAATAAACCACCAATATTTTCTGCAATTTCCAACTAATTTTCCTGAAATTCTCTTTAATGACAAAAAAAAGTTGCTCTTCTCTTGATGTAAAAGAAGAAAGTCTTAGGGAGTTGCATCATTTGTGAATCCTTGCAATTAGCTGACAGATACTTTTACAACAGTTATTTGACATTTTCTATCAAATTACACAAGGTGCACTAGTGATTTTATGGCAGCATTTCCCAGCATTTAGGATCAATGACCCTTCTGGTGGTTATACAGCACATGTGATGCACGCATGATTAGCATCATACGAGATGAGCTGTTAATAACATGTTTCTACAAAACGCAGGAAGGATCCTGGGTATGTACTATTATTGGCTCCAGCCCTAAGGAAACAAGCAGCAGAAGAAGGCTCCGCCTTTTTAGTGCAAGGCTAAGAACATTGGAATTCTTCAAAAAGGCTTCTCTATTTGCAACAAGTGTGGTACCTCTTTGGCTGGAAATAATGGGAAAACTCACCCCTTTGTTTCAACAGACTTGAAAGCAACCCGGTGAGAGGCAATTTCCAAAGAAAAAGGCAACTGAAGTGGATGAATACGTTTGTCAGAGGCCACTGTTAGTGTAAAACAGCATACATGAGCACAAAGACTTAAAAAGTAATCAGAAGAAATCTGTTGTGGACTGTTTAGGTCTGTGAAATAGATATTACTCTGCTATGCTTTAGAAAGAGGAGGTTTACCTGAAAAATGCGTTTGGAAGTATGACATCTTCTCAGCTGGTTAATTATTTTGTATTTTTTAAAAAACAAAATAAAAACGAGATCTTCTAGAACATGATAAAATAGCTATTTCTGTGTCTAATGGTTTTCCTTTGGAATTTATTTCTGATAAAGCACTGTTCTGTAAATTCAAAAGACACTACAGTATAAGCACTGGAAAGGCAAATAATAATTATGACTCAGGCAGCATGAATTCACATAGCAGCCCAGTACAGTATTGCCTAATCAAATCTATCCTAAACAGTAGATTGCCAAATACCCATGTACTAACTGTTTACATTCCTAACATCCATGAATAAAATAATGAAATGCAAACATCTTAAACCACAACATTTCCTTTCATAATGTACCACACTCTGCTCATTGTCAATTGATTCTGAGCTCGACAAGATCCTGAGCTCAGCTTTTGGGAGCTGGCAAGGGTGACAGTGAAAGTCCTACAAACATACCACAAACACGGCACCTCAAGCACCCCAGCATTCTCTCACCACAACACATCTATTTTGCTTTGCATCTTTCCGGATGTCGTACAAGCAGTGAAAATCAGAGCCAGTGTGTTCATCAGAAGCAACCCACTCCCAAGGGGCTACGGTCACGTTTGTGAAGCTGCTCTGTTGACACTCACATCACTGCTGTGCATCAGGGAAAGCACATGCCCAGGACCAGATATGGACAGTGCCTCTCTCCCAGAAGCCCAGCATAACCACAGCTCTTCTTACTCTCTTGACTTGAAGACTTTCCTGTTCCCAAGAAGAAGACAGGTGGCTTTGATTTGATGTCTGTTCCAGGACATTTTTGGAAAAAAACTGCACGACAACTGAATTCCTGCTTTTTGTGTTGAAATGTAAATAAGCTTGTACAGAGAATTCATGAAACTGCCATCATTCTGAGAATGCACAGAAAGAGTCAGCCAAGATGGCCACTGCAGAATGTTTCCAAACCCTGAGATTTACAAGAGCTCAGGAGGAAAAGGTAAAAGATGGGTGCTTCTAATCTGGGAAGGGGACACTGGCTGAGGACAGTGAGATCAGTATCAGACTGGACAAATGAGCCTCAGCACTTACACTCCCCCTTCCTGCCAGCATCTCATTTTTCATTCTTTCTGGAGACCTGCATCCTCTTTGGCATCACATCTTTTCCTTCCTGCTTTGATAAGCAGAACGTAGCAACCCTCACAGAGGGCCCTGTGTGATGAGGTGGCCGAGTGCCAGAGACAAGCCAAACTGGGAACACTGCTTCTGGACTTGTGCAAGCCTCTGAATACAATCCAATATTTTGATACATGGCTGCAAATTCTGGTTATTTTGCACAGTGAGCTATGAATTCTCAGGGCCGCTGACATTGTTCAGCATCTTATTCATCAGAAACAAAGTTTTACCCGATGCTTGGTTTTGGAACAGGAAAGCTTTACTGGTGTGAAACCTCTGATGCCAGTTTGGTAAAGACTGGAACATTCTGATGAGAAAGAGAATGATTCAGTAAAGAGGACATTTGTCAGAGACATATATTCAGCCCCTTGCCTTACCACAGACTCTCTCTGTAACCACTGGCAAGCTATTCAGTCCCAGGATTATCCAAGACTGACCCCATCTCTGCCTCATTTTTACTATTTGCTGGCTCTGAACGTTCACTAATTGCAAGGTATAAGGAGTCCACAGAATGTAGCCTCTAAAACTACAGACTTCTGATCTGTGTAAAATGGGGACAATACTGTTTTCCTTGCATACTAACAGTCAAAAGAATGGCCGTGAAAAAACTAAGGGATGGTTAGAAGCTGCAGCAATGAGAACCACTTAAGAAGCAGGGAAAAAAAAGATCAATTTGGAATTTCCCACTGGTATTTGTCAGCGATTTTTCTGGCAAACGTTGCGGAGAATGGTAAGATACTCCCTTAGGAGGATTTAAGTGCCCTGAGAATCTGCATACCAGCGTGGTGAAGGTTTCTTAGGCAACTGCAAAGTAACAAGGACAACATGAGAGCCATATGCAAGTACATCAAACACTCTGTGCATGTGGGAGCGCATTCTGAAGGACAGATCAGCAGGGATAAAAGGCCATATCTTAATTACTAGGTCTCTTAAACACAGACAGACAAGACAAAAATGTAAAAATCTGATGTGCTAAGTATTTTGCTTGTTCACCAGCTCAGCTGTAGCAAACAAATATAACTGTTGTCACAATTCTACTCACATGGGGGAGGGAGGAAAAAAAGGTAATTTCACTGCACACCCACGAGCTACCAGGTGCACTGCACACAGGCTGGGCACACTGACTGCCTGCAGCTTCCAATCCCAATCTCTGTGCTCAGAACCATGGTCCAACAGTGCAACTTCCCAGGGACGGTGAGAGGTCTGGAAAAGTATCTCGGAGACATCTTTTTCCCTGGCAGTCAGTCCTGAAGAAAATTTAGGACCTTAGTTTTCTGACTGACAACGTTTCTTGAAACTGCCCAGGCAGACTGCGTTTCTAATTGTTTAGAGTAACTGCAACCCCATAATCACGAACAGACCAGCTGATCCATCATTTATTTTCTACACAAGAATTACACAAGGAGATCCCAAAGGGCTGCAGAAAATGACTGGGTGCTTGCTTACAGTCCCAACTGACATCAGGAATCCTTCAGCATACACATAAGAGACAACCTAGAGATATTTCTTGGAACTGAGATGGGTGCTTGCTGTGATTTGAAAAATAGGGCTATTCTCCCTATTTGGCTGTGGAGTGCTATCAAGCAGCTGATGTTTGTGCTCCTGAGTTACGAGAGAGGTAGCTGAAGTGTGTTGCAGGACTGAGAGGTGGTTCCTGTCACTGGATGACCCTGTTAATGGCTGACCACGTGAACAAGAGCTGGGCAAGACAAAAGGAAAACACGATGTCACTGCAGCGCTGATCGTTCATTTCCTAAGGACTGCCCTAAGGGAAACTTCTGCCCCAGAGGAAGAGAAGTGATGGGAACAGCAACACCCCAAGATGGCAGCGCTAGCATCTTTCACTGAAGAACCTACAGCAAGCGATGAATATTCTAAGGGATGTGATTGTGCTAAATTAATTCAGTGCTCAGGAGCACCTGTAAATTTTGGCTACCAAAAGCAAAACCCTGCCCAGCAAGGCAGCCACTGCCACCTTGGCACATAGTTAATAGGATTCAGTCATCTTTTGAAAACTGCACTGATAACTCCTAGTGCACTCTGGCTTTTTGGGATGCCAATTGTTCTCAGACTAGGCAGTGAAACCGATTTTCAATCCAATAATGGAAATCATAAACCTGTACCACAACTTCAAGTGGCATAACTCCAGTTATGAAGGCTGCAATGATTTTAAAGCTTATGTTCTCAGCATTAGCAGCAACGAAAGCCATGACCTGTTTTACACCAAACATTCTATTCCATGTACAGAAAAAATATACATGTGAAATAGCTGGGGGTAATCTTGCCACGAACACTGCCTGCAAAAAGAAATGCTCAAGAAGTACTTTGCGTTTTACAGAAAAGGCTTACTATGTATCACAGAGAGTACTGCACACTCTGCAGCACTCATTTCACATAAACCCACGTACCTTATGTTCTGTATAAATATCCCATTTACCTTAAAGAAACTTCCTCTTTTGTCCAGACAACGGGTTTTCATTGTCAAAGACGACATCTTCCCTGAGAAGACTCCACCGTATGCTTTGATCTCCTAAAAGCAGACACATATTTGTAATGGTTAGTCCAGTCTGTAGGAAATTCCTCTGCAATTCTAAGCCACAGAAACAGTCACAACAAGCCTTCTGCCAAAACCCTTTCCGTCAACAACATCGTGCCATTTATTTCCTACCAGAGTCCTTACATATCCCTTCAGTCCATTATTTTTCCATAAATTGCTTCAAAAATACAGTGCTACTCAGAGTTCCGTATTTCTCCCTTCTTTTCACAGCTGATCCTGTAGCTGTGAGTAGATTTTAATGTGCTCATTAAATAAGAATGCTAAAACATAATGATTGCTTTCTTTGTTTACTTGACCTCAGTCTGCAGTACAAACAGAACAAAAAGTTAGATGTCATTACAATCCACTCTCAAATATTACAGTATTAGCAGGACTTACCAGGAGGGGAAAAACCAGTTTAAAATCACCCACAAGGGAGAAAACGCTCTACGATTAAAGTAAAAACCAACAAGCAACAACAAAAACCCCAAAACCCCAAACACACCCCAAAAAATGCTGCTTCAAGTTTCTAAAATGCAATTGAGTCATATTCAAGTCAGGAACTGAAGATGAAGTTAGGAAGAAGCTGCATTTTCCACTATCAGGTTAACTGAACCAACAGTTTAATACCCAGGACAACATACTGATGCATCTCGTGAGGAATATCAAGGGGGTGATCTCCACCTGAAAGCAGAGTAGCAGAGCTCCTGTAAAGTCACAACCAATTCACACCAGTAATTTGTGAATCAGCTTCTGAACTAAGCAGGAGTCGGTTCCATGGCTAAAAAGTCCTTCTAGGATTTTTACAGGTGAGCCTCTAATTGTATTAAAACAGCCTAGCACTCCTCCTTGCCCACACGTTCACCAACCACATGGCGGGGAGCTATGCTGGAAGTTTGTTTCCAAAAGGGCAAATAATGCCACTGCAAAACATTACAGAGTAAAGATAGAGACACAGCTTTTGATTTGATACAAGCAGAAATTAAAATAAAAATGGCTGTCAGCAGCAGTGAAAACCAAGTTTAGTAGTGTGGCTGCAGAGGGAGATGGAGCAGAACAAAGCAGTTGGGACAGAGAATGCTCACAGGTAAAACCCCAGATTTGCCACACACCCCACATGAAACACCTGCATGCTTCTGCTTCCCTCTAATGCCTTATGCAAAAGAATTGACACGGGTAAGGAAGACCAAGGCAGAAGGAGGAGCTTAAATGAAAAAAAGGGTTAAATGAAAAACCTGGCAAGCAAAAGTACAAGAGAAAAATGGGAGGTACAAGCAGGAGAAAAGAAACATTTTGGTTTTAACATGTAGCAGGAAGCTTTAAATAGTTCAACCTGCTTCCAGAGGTCCTACCACGAGAGCACTAGAAAAGGTTACATTTTTCCACTTGGATCCTGGTTAAAAAGCAGCCGTGCCAAGAAGCTCAGGAACCTGCCTTTTTTCCAGGCAGGGTTTGCAGACTGTGAAGGTTGAAAGAAAAATCTTGAATTCTGCATTGTTGTGAAAACCAAACACTAGGGGATGAGCAAGAGAAGACAAAAAACAGTGCTGGAAAAAAAATTAAAAATTCACAGATGGACACACTCCTGGTGAAGCTCTAAAGAATTGTGAACTGTGTTTCTTTACCTAGAAGTGTACCTAAATAACTTGACTACACTAATCCCGTAAGAGATGATGTTCAGTGAAGTGGGTGGTTTTGGAGGTGCTATTAAATGAGTTAAGCTCTGTCTTCTCATTTGCCACATACACAAGGGTAGAGAGCAGTTGTTCCGCTCTGGGAAGCATAACAAATTATATATTAAAAAAACCCAAAAAACCCAAAAAAAACCAACAAAAGGTCTTCTTTAGATCAATTCTGGAAGGAAAATTTGCACCTGAGAGTGTTAAGGTGGAGGGAGACCCAAGAAACCCAAAGAGGGAATTAAAATAAAACCTAATTTCCAAGTTGATCCTATTCCCTTAATGACAACACCAAATTAAATGACACAGGAAAAAAGCCCCAGAGATTTTAAAGGAGTTACATTAGAGGGTTATGAACAAGATCCTGCAGTTGCCTGCGCATCTCTAGTCTCAGTCATTAATCACTCCATTTGCAAACAACAACCCCTTCACAGGAAATCTCATGGGGTTTTAATTTTTTTTTTCAATTTAACCACAAGGATGTCTGCATGCAACCCTATTACCAAAATAAGACCATGCTGGGATTTTTACATTCTCCACTCAAACATACAGAGGAAGGAAAACAAATACAGTTTTTGCCCTTCAAAGAGAGGTATAACTCATCAGAAGAAAGCCTCAAACAAAACCACTGCTTATTTCACTTGTGAGAGGTTCTGGAGCTCTAAACTTCTTCATAACTTCTATTACTGTTACTATTTATGCAACATTACTGCTATCTGTAGGACCTTAACTCTGAGCCTCAGCTGAGCTCTTCTTGGCTCCACACAGCCAGTGAATCAATGCCCCGCCACCTTTTGTGGTTACAATGTCATTTCAAACTAATTTAGAGTAACCTAAATAATGTTTCACATTTGAGTGGGTTTTAGTGTTTCTGACTAAAATCAGCACAATGGGAAACACTGCTGGGGTTTTTTTTGTATTTGTTGGGAGGGGCTCTTTTGGTGCAGATACTGCTTTTGTGCCATCCAATACACAAGAAGACATTAGGGCTCGCTGGTAAAATGGATGGCCAGGCTGGGTGCAACACTCCAAAACCTGGGGGCAGGCTCCTACCTCAGAGCCCAGAGGTACCTCCACATCATGCAGAAACAACTGCAGAAAAACAAACCTACTGTCAGGAGGTTTCGTTTCTCTACACAGCTGTGCACATCTGATGCTTACTCAGATCCAAAACAGGCTGAAAACCACTGCTCTGGAGTTGTCCTTGTTGAATTTGGACCGTATGAGGCTGTCAGGAACAAAAAATCTCCCTCCTTCGACCGGGAAGCTGGGTAGAGAAAGTCAGCAAAGCATGTCATCTCCTGTACCTACTGGAGAGGAGCCTCTTCTCCTCCTTCTGTGTTGCAGGCACTGAGGCAGAGAGCCCAGACAGACCCACCCAGACACTGCCCAGATGCCTGCTCAGAAACGCCCCTGGAAATGCCACCAGGCTGCAGGAGGTAGCTCACTGAGTAATTCACGTGGCCTTCTGCCTGGCCATCTGGAAGCGAGAGTTCTGTGTGTCCCAGTACTCTGCCCCAGCTCTCCATGGGCAGAGGGGCCAGACGGTTCCTACCCACAGTGCTGCCTTCCCACAGCTCCTCTCATCCAGGACAGAGCTCCTGTGTGTGACCGACAAGACAGGGCAGGGAGAAGGCATGATCTGTCTGCCTGGCAAATTTCCCCTGAAGTCCAACGCTACTGCATGGATGCTCATGCCCATGCAAGCTGTATGTTTCAAAAAAACAGGTGCTTTTCATCTTCCTTCTTCCATTCCCTTCTCCTGCTGCTTCTCATTCACGCAGGCATGCCAGAGCACCTTTCACATGCCTGTATGCAACCCAGACTTCTGACTCTTCATCAAAACAGCTCCTACTTTACTTCCTCTACTGCAATTTTGTTTGGATTTTTTTGTATGTTCTTATTCTTAACTATCTTGGAGCACTGGACTTCTCGGGATCCTTCTCTTTAGTCCTCTCATTCCAATCGTGCTTTAACAAAGCAAAACATCCCGTTTTCTGAGGCTGGAAGTCCTAGCAAAGATGAGACGGTCTGTCTGTATGCCTCCCCGAGCTCAGCCACAGCAATCTGAGGAACGTACAAAGTCCCTGCCCACAGTCCTCCTTACCCCACCTCTGCTCGGTTTCCTAAGGAATCAAGGCTATCCAACTGCACCAGCTTCCTGTTCCTTAGCTCCTAACTAGGATTTTTCATCTTCTGGCCAACCTAACAAGACCCGACTGAGGAAAAGAGTCTACCGCTGACAGAAGGACGGCAGGAAGAGACTCCATGTGTGCCACCACTGAAGGAAGAGATCTGCAGCCTCCCTCTTGCTGGTTTGCTTCCACGGAATTATCACCTCCCCTCCCCCCCCCCCCCCC
>VZRQ01004255.1:37740-56810 GCA_013397975.1 Machaerirhynchus nigripectus
ATTTTAAATGTAAGTTACCTCACTGGAGAAACTCAGTCTGCCCTCTTTCATTCTCCACCTGTAAAGGTTGTGCAATCTCTCAGCGCAGACTCTCACAGAAACTACCTCAGGCAAATTAATAGTTACACTGTACTGCAGCCAAGAAAACACAGGAGAAAATACCAGTCCAGACTTTTAAGATTAGCTGGCAAAGGTCAGCTGATGTCAGAAGACTCCTGGTGATTGCTGCCTGTCAGTGTGTTCCCTTGGCCAGCAGTGGGGTACAGCTGGAATACAATCCCTACTGTCCCATAACAGAAAAGCATGGAAGCTACTACAGATGTACTGGTAAAAGCTACGGTGAATTAGCATCGTATTGCAATCAATTTTTACAGCAATTTATGCATACATAGTATTAAAACAACTAAAATTAATCTGGGGAACCCATTTTCTGGTGGGTTAAAGTGGAAACCAGAAACAGGAAGGATAAATACATTTTACGTAATTTTAAAAAGCAAAACAACCCCCACCCTGCTCAAACTACTATTTGATTCAAACTACTACAATTTTACACTTGACAATACGCCAAGAGATACACACAGAACTTCAGATTTTTAGCAAATGTAATCATCCTCATGCATTTCATTTTCCTGTTCTCCTAGCACATTTGCACAGTCCCAGGGAACAGGCTGTGTTCATCTCTAACCTACAAAGCCCTAGCTTGTCCAATTACTCTGACCTTATCTGAATCTTGGCAAAATTAAACTTTTCCTTTTGAAAGTATTTCCTCTGAGAAGCTGACTGCAAGCCTCCTTCCAGGAACATAGATACAACTGAGCACAGTATCACTTTGAAAATCTATCAAATAAGACCTTCAGTCTGCAAACTATCACTGGTGCCAGGATCTGGCAGACCTCTCAACTCAAATGTTGCATTGTGTTAACACAGCTGTATCCACAAGCAAAATGCGAGGGGATTATGTAAAAAGAAATTCTAACTTCCATCATTCTTCTGGCTGCAGAAAGGGTTTACAGTCTGGTTGGGGTTTTTTTGTTTGTTTGGGGGTTTTTGTTTGTTTTTTTTTAATTCAAGTAATGCAAGGGCACATTACTTGTAAAAAACAAGTAAGACATACAGCAAAAATGGCAAGTCATTCTTTACACACTGGTGTATTTTTGTGTTTTGCTATTTTATTTGAAAAGTTTAAAAAACCTTGGAATAACAAAAATTCCCTCACCCTCCTTTTCCTTCAAGCACTCATCTTATTTTTATCGTTGCTACCTGAACAAAATGTGTTTGTGTGAGCTGCTCCCCTCAAGAAAGCCCCCAGTGTCATGTCAGTGAGTACTTCCCAGTCACTATTTCTGCCCACGAGGTAAAAAAGGTCTTACAAAGAGAGACATTCCCTACACATGTAGGCAGATGGGCCATGTTTGCAATCCTTTTCAGGAAACAATACTGTCTTCACAAACTGCAAAGGAAACATAAATATTCAACACTCCCGAACTTTTCAAAGGCAATGAGGGGCTCACAGGTAAACTGTATCAATGCTGCTCATCCCGCTTAACATAAGAACGCTGTTAAATCACAGCCAGCTCCCCAAGGACGACTCTACCTCACCATGCATTAAGCCACCAAGTATCAGCCAGTGCTTAAGAAACTGTCACCCGCACAGACTGATCTTCAGTCCAGTGTCCCAGTCTATGCATTCAGTCATGGCATAATTATCGGAGTCAGCCTGAAGTGGGAAATCACTGCCAGACTTATCAACTGATCTTTCTACATCCGTAGATCTTTCTACATCTGAGTCATCACTCCTGCCTCAACCAATCTTTCACCCGCAGGCTTATTTTTCCCCCTTGATTCCAGATCCTACTCACTGGCAGCCTTTTATGAGACTAAAGGATAAAGAGGAATTATTACTTTGAACTTGTTTCAGCACAGCACTCTCAGGAGAGGCTCCAAGTCCCTTTAGATTTTGGGCAGATCCACTGTCTCGCTCACAGCTGTCTACCCACTTCTTTTATCTATGAAGCCATAAATTCCAAAATGAAAGCATTGGAAAATCCCATCTGAAAAGGGCACAAGAATCAGCCTGACTCTGCTCCCACCAACATGAGCAGACATGGCATCACTCTTTCCAGCAGGAGCATACAGTTATGCAAACACTGAATGCCTCAGAAAACCCAGTCCTCAAGCTCTGCTGAGCACGGCACACCACCAGGAGAGTTCTGCTTGCTGCTACCGCTGCCTCTCTGCACACCTTCCCAAGTTTCTTCTTCCTCTCTTCCACTAAACAACCTCTTCCTGCTTGCTCCCATGGCATACTTTCCACATTACTGAAAAGGAATAAAACCCCAAGTCATTTCCTCTGGCACAGCATTTAGTCATGGAGGATACTACCAAATCTCTTATAAGAGAATGATTGTTTGTTGATACATTCATGTCTTGTTTTGCCTCTGGAAATGTCAGAGAAATACATTTAGGAGGAGACTGGCTTTGGTTTGGATAACCTTTCAGAAGGTTTCTATTCTTTCCAAATTCCCTGGCGTAGATACCTCACAAAAACTAGCTTTTTTTGCAGTATTTCTGTAATTTCCACTTACTATTCCTGACAAAACCACCGAATAATAACAATAGAAACATTCACAAGTGTTTTCAAATGCCTTTAAAAAGTTTAGCATTGAGCTTCACTTCCTGGAAAAAGCAAGGAAAAGTAATTGCTTGAATTACAATATCAGCTTCGAGGTCTGGAGAAACTCCAGAATTCACAGCAACACTTTAATGCAAAGGGACATGGGGTTCAGCACCTGCATTTGGATGGAGATGCACAAGACAACCACCTGCTGGGCTTGACCGTGGGTTATTTTAGGCACCTGGGGAAAGCATCTCTCCCCTGTACCATGAAAGCCAGAGCAGGATGAGGGTTTCAGTGCTCAAGTCCTAGCCCTGACCTCCCGGCCCAACAGAGGCACCAAAACAAAGCTCTGACCACACCACTGCCAGAGGTGACAATCCTCCACGCAGCAAGGGGGAAGAACAGACCTGACTTCCTGACGGTTCAGAGAGCCTGAACACCTCTATCTGCTCACATATTTCCGTGATCATAGAATTGCAGAATGGCTTGGGTTGGAGATCTAAAAGGGTCTCCTTCCACCCCCCTGCTCTAGGCAGGGACACCTCTCACTATCCCAGGTTGCGCCAAGCCCTGTCCCACCTTGCCTTGGACGTTTCCAGGGATGGGGCAGCCACGGTTTCTCTGGACAACCTGTGCCAGGGCCTCATCACCCTCACAGGGAAGAATTTCTTCCTGATATCTAATCCAATTTAAACTTACTCTCTGTCAGTTTGAAGCCACTCCCTCTTGTCCCACCTTAAAATATTTCTCCCGTGTGGCAAAGTATTATGTACATCAAGGCTTGTGCTCATTTTGCTCAGCGTTTCCAGAAAAGCTTCAGCTGATTTCCAGTAAGAGCAATTCTCTTCTCAGAGCTAGGGAAACACAAATTCTTTTGATAAAATCTTCTTCACATAATTCATTGAAAAGGATTGCATTTGTTTACCCAAAGCAACACACAAATGGGAAAAAAAGGCAGACAGATCTAAAAGCTGTTTGACCTTAAAAGTAAATATGAGACATGGATTGCAAGATAGAGAAGTGACCTTAAAAGAACTGCAAAAGCTGTGAGTTTCTTAAAATCCTAAATATCTTTTAGGCTCTTCACTACTAAAAAAAACCCAACAAATGTTACATAGTTTGCATGCCACTGACCAGTAACAAAACAGAGCTTCTTTCAATTCTAATGCAATAGCATTTTCTAGTTGTGTTTGTTGCATAACCAATATGCTGAACAGGTATCTCCTTGTAAGAAAATAACTCCCTTATAATGGCAAGCCATGGTTTCAATAATTCCCTGTGAAACTTTTCCCTTCGTTTTGCAAAGTAAACCGCTGCTCAGGAGGCAGCCAATGCCAAGGAAACTACATCCTGCATTTCACAGACTCAACAGAAAGATTTCCACTGATGGCCATAATTCCTGGAATGAGTTCAGCACAGCACACTAAGGCTGCGTAGAAGAATCTGTAAGATCAGGAGCCCCTCAGGCTGCTGTTCCCAGCTCCATTTAAAAGCTGGTACTGATCACCTTGAGACCATTGAATAGAAACGCCAAAAGGGCCATTTGCTGTGCACCTCAGCTTCAGCACCGGATGAGGCAATGGGGCAATGATCAACCAGGAAACAAACACCCTCTCTTTATTCTGCTGTTGACCTTATGCGCATCTTCCATGTGACACATTCAAAAGACAATATGTAAATTGTGTCACTGATCTAATGGTTTAGCTATTAAGTAAGGAACCAGATCATCACAAATGCACCACACTTGGCACCTTGTTTTTTGGATAGCTCCCAGAGACAGCAGCTGCTCATTTCCAGTACACAGGCTGCTCTTCCTCTGAGCCGAGCAAGCTAAGGCAGTTAAATGTAGAGTACTTCATTTCAGCTGAGTCTATGGTAAGGGCTAATACTTGAAACCCTTAATCAAAACTGTTAAGACGTAATGACCTGGGACACTTCTCAGTTTAGCCCTTAGCATTAGATAGGAACAATTTCACCCTTTGTTCTTTATTCACACTTTTAGCATATTACACGAAATAGTAATTTTGCGGACCACGAACAACTCAGGCTTATACCAAACGCTATGTTCACAAGCATCAAGGAGACAAATCTAAACAGTGTGGCATCATCTTTAAAAGAGAAAGATGTTTTGGGATTTCAGGAAACACATGTGCCCTCTCTGGCCTACGCACGGTCCCATTAGGACAAAAAGTACCCGCAGTTAATGCACTCTCGTGATTGAAGCAATGGGCCTCACATTTGGTGAGAATTTGATGTGCAGTTAGTTTCGATTCCCCATGAAAACTGGGAACAGTACTGCCCTACGTCAGAGGGTTTTCTCAAGGAGTAAACCACTCAGCAGTGACAATTTTTGACACTGCATTGATGGGGGTGACCCACAGGAACCCTCACTGTCACCAGGGCACGTGCAGAGGAAAGAAAGGTGTGACCAGAGGGGAGGACAAGGTCCTGAGCTCCTGATCAGCCCGGAGGGAGGGCTGGACTAGCTGAACTCTGGAAGCTCCTTCCCACCTCTTGTTGTTTTTTGCAAACACGTCACAAAGCAGCGGGGCGGGAAATGGGGAAGTGTGTGCTGGGGAGGTTGGGTTTTAGTTTTGGTGGGGTTTTGGCCTTTTTTGTTTGCTTCTTTTGCAACACCAAGATATCAGAGGAAAAGCATGGATTTTTCTCACTCAGTTTCACACAGTGATGGCAGCCCTCCACTGCTCCAAACCCCATTTCTACTTTTCATCGCACAGGAATTGCTAAATTCGCATAACCCAAGAACAAGCACAAAGTCAAAAAGCATACTATCAGCTTAAACAATTAATAAATCAGACCTATAACTTCGTATATATTAGCAAATGATAAACACCTGATCACACACACACAAACTGGGTGAAAAAACATGTAAGCTTGGAGCAAACAATTTAATGTACTATTGGAGCCACATAGCAGCAGCAGTAAGAAAAATTTGTATGTATGTTTTTTACAGGGACAACCTGACTTAACAAACAAGAACTATTATTTATTTACCACTGGAAAATGTTTTAAAATACCCCGGGCAGCTCACCTAGTAAGTGATATGCAAACATTTATCCAAGTTTAAACAGATGGGGAAAAAATTACAGTGAGTGAACCTGATTTTTCGCCTCCTAAAGTAAGTACACTAAGTGTTGTGGGTCAGCTAGTGTAAAGCCACTGAAATTCTTGGACCTAGAAAGGATCCGTTTTCAAGATGCCGGTTTAGGAATGCAAAGCATGCCACATACCATACCCAATCACAGCCAGGTCAGCACCAAGTGACTAACCTGCGGGCACTCCAGCTACAAAGGCGTGGATTTGCTTTCTGTTCAATAACAATTGTATTTGCATGTCATTAGTTATATTTGTACTAGTGCTTTCTGACCAAGAGGTTAATGTAATCCAGCAGACTGTATGAGGAAGATCACATGCGAGTTTTTGAGGTTGCACTGTTTATTTTAAACAGCTGGACATCAGACATGATGGCCAGTTTGCTTCTTTATTCACTCAGCACTCACTACTAATTTTTGAAGAATACTATCGGTTGCTTTAAGAACCACTTTTTGTAGCACACTTCCAGTGTGGTTCCCCACTCTCCAGGGTGCACAAACAGCAAACCGTGAAGCTGAGAACCAAGTAAAAGACTTACTTCTCAATGAACAATAAAAAAAAATTTTCACTAGAAAAACTTTAAAAGAACAGTGCTTATGTCTTAAACTATTTGTTTTGGTTTACACACAGAAGAGACTCCAGGAAAACCTTGCATTAATTAAACCAAGGTCACTGCTCTCCACACAAAGATGACCTGTGTAAATACACCAGACAGCAAAACACTTCTGCCTTGTAGCAGAGTTTTCATTGCCCTAGCCCAGCTCGGATCCACTGGCAATGAACAGATAAGCTGCTCACTGTAGCAAGCCTGCATCGTTGCTTGTCTTGGCTGTGGAGACAGGCTTGGGAACTGGGTTAGCACCACGTGGGACTTTGACACCTTCTGCACCACCACAGCGCAGCACTGCTAACCTGTGCTGTGCAGAGGGAAAGCCACCACCGGGCTCAGAACGTGTCATTTGTTCCTGAACCACACTCGGACTACACAGACTGGAAAAAGCAGACTGAGCCATGAATGTGTGCCAGTTCACTGCTGCACAAGTGGGCCAACACAGCGAGCAGGATAAACCCAAAGCACAGTGTTCTCACCCTCCTGTCAGCTGTGCCATAAACACATCATAGGAGATGGAATGCCTAGACAAAATGCCTACACTTATTTAGTGTTACTAGGAGGTTAAAAACCAAAACAAACCCACAAATCAAATCCTGGAGGGAAAAACTCAAATTTGCAGTCTTTATTTCTTGCCTGTTTGAGGATCTGGTCGGGGACAGAGGGGAGGCATGAACAGGGCAATATAACAGTTCTTCAGAACAAAGCCTGCAGATAGCATAATGCATGGTATTGCCTCTACCTGACCTATCTGGAAAAATCAGGAGGTCATTTTAAATCCTCAAAATAATTCCAGACACTTGTACATTCCTCATAATGATCAGGTCAACAAAACTGGTTATAAAGAGTGACTGTTCTACAAAATCCGTGCACAACTTTGACCAACTATGCTCTGAAATACTAAGTTTTCTTTTTTGTCATGTAACTACTGAACTACTGCTTATCTGGGGGACTGGGAAGGTGGAGGGATTCACCTTGGAGATGTTTTCTTTTTGAGGGACATGGGAGTTCCAAATATTCAAATATTTAGAATCTACAATTTAGTTTCTAAATACATGTTCACCAAACAAAAGAGAAAAGTCAATCACAACATATGACTCTGATAAACAACTTTAAATGTTTCTTCTTCCATCCTATTTCTTTACGGAAAAAAATACCAAATAGTGAAAACAAGAAGGTTATGACACACACCAACGAAACCCAGGAAATTCAAAGCTGAAGGCTGTTGAAATATCTGACTCAAGTTAATTCCACTCCTCTTCCTGTTTTTTATATATACACCATGGGACTGGCAGTGTCAGCCTCAACCAAACTTCCTGGCTCGGGTCCCAGCCCGTGTAACTTCGAAGTCACGTAAGCACAGGTCACCCTTCCTGTCCTCAAGGATCTTCTGGATCCTCCTTCCGGAAGACAATTGTTCCCTCCGACTTCTCCCTGCAACTCTTCCCTCTGATAACCCCATCACCTTCTGTCACAGCTGACTTGTAAATTCATCAGCAGTGCAAAGGTTACTGCTGCTTGTCCCAACCCTCTTTCCTCTTCCCATCAGGTTGTTGCTCACTAGCACCATCCTCTCACTGCTTATCCTGAGCAGCCCCCGACTCCCCGACCACAGCCCCTACACATGGCTTGCCTTCACTCTTGCAGCTGAACCCCTGGGGATGAAGCCTCATGACTCTGCCAGCTTCCTTCCCTGTAGCTGTAAGGTTTCCGTCCACCAACCCAATCCTGTTTTCCAGTTTTCACTATTTTCTACTTCCTAACTAAAGCTCCTCTCCTTTTCTGCCCCTTTCCCCCCAGCCATCTGCATAAGGATCCTGGAAAGACAGGATTTCATATTCATAGGCTCACAGAACAGTTTAGGTTGGAAGGGGCCCTAAAGGTCATCTAGTTCCAATCCCCCTGCCATGGGCAGGGACACCTTCCACTATAAGGTGGACGCCATGCATGCTCCACACCTTCACTTCATGCAGGTTCAAGCAGCCTTCTCATCCCTTCCCCTTCTTCCACCACATTTGTATTTAAGAAGGTGGACTGAGATCATCACACCCTAATAACTCCCCTATCTGCTTCTTTCCTCCAGTCCCTCGAAAGGCCAGGACATACACAGCCCATAGACAAAAGAGGGGGGAATTGATGCCACAGCACCAACTGGCTCTAACAGTAAGGAGAACAGCTTAAAGCCTCTGCCAGGCTGTCTTCTTCCAGACTGAAGGAACGAAAGTCCTCCCTAGGTTTTGGGATGAGCACTTTTCCCTCCTCTAACTTCTTTTTGATCTCCCAGTTAAATAGGGGATATCATCATAGCCAAACTTTCCTTCTTCATCAGCATCAGCAGTCACATGAAGACCCATTTGATTAGAACTAAAAGGTTTGTCCTTACTCACTGGATTAATGAGTTCATAGAAACTCCTAGCAGGGGAACTCCTGAAGAAAGAAGCGTGGGTGTTTAGTTCTTCTGTGTTAGTTTTCTTGTGTAAACAATTTGTTTTCTCTCTCCTGGGACAGTGTGTTTTAAAATAGGCTTTTTAGAGGACTGTAAGCCTCACTGGTTGAAATGGTGAAAGTGGGTCCAAGTACTGCCAAAAGCAGAGCATTCCAAACACATTGGTGACTCCACATATTTACTGTACGGGGGGGGGGCTACGATAAGCACATAGGTCAGGGTCTGTTGGTGTCGCTTTTTCACTTTAGGATCTGAACCAAATGCAATCAAACCCAGAAAGTAAGGCAGCAGTCAGATGACAGGCTAGGTTTAATTCTTGCTGACACACTGGTACCAAAAGATTCCCATGACTGCCGGCAACAAACATTGGCAATCACTGTGTAGGGGGAGCCCAGACTAAGCATAGTGAGACACATGTTTACTTAGTCCTTTTAAAAAATAAAAATTAAACTGTTTAACAGCTAATAAATTCCATCACTCTCGTTCTGCAGATAATAAAGAGGAAGCTGCCAACAGGTGAAAATATTTCTTAGGTTACATACCACAATTTCAAGACTTAACACAGCATTGGTTTATTGCTCCTACATCTGGTGCCAGTTATTTTTATACAGCTTCTTTGTATAAATTCAACAACATGGAAAAAAACCCCTTCCAAGTCTATCAACCACTCTTAAAATAAACACCAACGAGTCCATTACTGTCCTCTGTACCTCAGCTATGACGTATCCCCTGCACAAACACAAACCCATGTCCCTGGGGAGTCACAAATCTCTCGAGTAACTTGACCTGCTGTGACTGAGCTAGGGGAACTCAGTCCAGCCCTAAAATTAATCTTTTTGTTCCCAGTCAGTCTGCCTTTGTTCCAAAACCATAGCACCAAAAGGCAAATCAAGGAGAAAACAAACATCTTCCACAGTTTGTAGACCATGACCTCATGTGGCCAGGACTGCTGTCCTGTGTCCCTTCCTACTTGTAAAGTCCCATTCCAGTGCGTACTGGAGAACGTGAACACGAACAACGCCCCGCAAGGAGCTGGCATCAGTTTCCCCCTAAAGACAGAAATCAAGTCTATTCCATTATTTCTCCCAAGGCCTGCACACAGGACAACTGGAGCGGCACAGAAAGACCCTTCTGAAGCCAACACCCCCTGCTCCCCAAGTAATTAGCTGGCATTTGATGCCGAGTATCCCTTGAAAACAAGGAAAGCATAAGCATGTTGGTCCCATCTTCCATGCCATCCTTCACCTGCCCAGGGGTCTGTTACACTCAGCCAGCCTTCCTAATGCCACTGAGGGTTCGGGCAGGAGCAGAGCTCCTTCCCTTGCCTTTACAGCCCCAAGTTTAACAGCAGCACCTGCTGTCAGCTGCCACTCTGACTGCTCTCAGCTCATGCTTCCCACATTTATTCTTAGGCTTGAAGGGCTAGAACCATTTTTTCCCCTTTTGCCCTTCAAATAAAAGTTATATTCTGCAGAAGGTAACTACAATGGTCCCCCTCTTGTCTGGGAAATCTAGCATTTGGCAATGCATAATGCAAAGAGATCCAGACTGCAATCCAGCTTCAAGAACACGTAAATCACTTTCTGCTCTGGAATGCCCTTTCTTCTTCGTGCTCTGTCCATTCTGCCAATGACATCTTAGCCTCAGCTTCCTACCACTGCTTCTGTGTACAGCAAACACTGCGTTACCAGCGCTGTGGAATTCTGCAGCAGGAGCTGCTTGTTTGAAACCTGCATGTTCAGTGAACTTTTGGCAATTTCTGCTTGTTAATCCCTTGATCAGAAACGGATTCCAAGCCCAGCAGCACCTTCAAACAGCTGTCACGCCTCTTAGCACCCTGGCACACACAAACACCTCTCTCCAATCTCCTAAAACACACAGTAAATTCACACAGAAACATTGCACTAACACATTTCACACCTACACACAAATTACACTGTCATACTCAGGCCTGGAAAAAGCAACAGTTCGATTTCCCATTCCACGGCCTCCAAGACTGCAGTGTAAGAAACTGCCCCTAAGAAATTATAATTTTGCCAACTAACCCAGACATTTACATGCAGCCTTGGAAGATCTGACCTTGAAGTGATGATGACCACCCTATGTGCAATTTGGTGTCAGCCTACACATTCACAGCACAGGCTCAAAGACTCAACGGTGCAGGTGCTTTGCTGAACTGGATCTGAAACAGGAAGATCTACAGCCTTGCTGGGGTGAATGACTATTTGAAAGGCAGGGAAAAGACCACAGCCTAGAAATGGGTTTAAATAGCCAAGAAAAGAACCATATTGCCTTCAGTTAAAAGCCGGCCAGCTTGAGACAAAAGCCTTTCAACTGACAACCAGGTTTCTGTGCTAGCCACCAGACAGCGGATGAACAGAAGGAAAGGAGTCCATAAAATGCTGAAAGAGTCACCCTGCAGGTATCATACGCAACCAACTTTGCCAAAACTTTACATGAGCTAAACTCTACTCTTCTTCAGCGTTTGTACATTCACACTAAAAAGGCCCGTGCTATGGACGTCAGAGACCACGTGTACAACCTGTGAGTGGCAAGGCCTGATGTTTCATCTTTGTCCGGACCTTTCCCTAGTTTCCTGCGTTAAACACGATCTGTAGGGCTGAATTAGTGCTATTTTAACAAAGTGCATCAACCAGGAAAAACATGAACAGAGAAAAACTGATGGACCATCCATAGCTTAAATCAGAAGTATAAACACCTTGATGGATGGAAAGCTTACTGGCAAATGAGCTGAACCTACAACCTACCTTTCTTAAATTTCTCGTCCTTCTAATGCGCCAGGTTCCAGTATAACATTCCAAATGAAGATTTCCACTAGCAAAATAAAGGCTGTCTTGCCATTTTGTTGGGCCCTAGGGCATGCTCTGCCTCGACACAGGGCAAATGCCTGTAAACCAGCATTACAATCCAATCCCATACACAAAGGAAATATCCCCAGGGACGGACCTGTGCAGGGAACACAGCATCCACCTACACGTGGGAACTGGAAGGCCCAAAACCAAAAACCCAAGGAGTCTTCCCATCATGACTGGTGCGTTGCCTCCTCGCAGCAGTCTTAACCAAACTGATGAACACATGCCTTCGTGAAGGAAAAGGTGGCATGAAACAATGTCCTGATATTAAGACTACTTTCTTCAACTCACTGCTTTCAAGTTAGGGTCTCAATCCAGCAATCCTCAGTTAAACTTACTACCCAGCCAACCCCAAGGCCCAAGACCTCCTTAGTTTTACATCCTGTACTGCAGTGATGCAGCCAAAAGCCTGCCAGGAACATTTCTGAGATTATGTGAACTACAATTCTAGCCACGATTAGAAAATTGATAGTAACTACTGAAAAACAACTCTCACCCACTGTATGTTCTTAGAACACATAAAACAATGAAAAGCAACACACAGAGCAGCAGTGGAACTGCCACAGTATTACGCACTCCTTACCCTGAAATAAACCTTAATTAAAAGGTTGAATTTAGACATAGCTCTCAGGGTGCCATACTAAAAAAGAAGAAAAAAAGCAGCTGCCTCCTCCAGCCCACCATGGAGTAGTGAAAGCAATGGTTCTCGCAGCACGGCGAACAGAAGGCTACCAGCAGCCCGGGAAGGTGCCCCGTGTGTCTTCCAAGAGGCTGTGCACATGGGAGAACCCCGCTCCAGCAAGGATCAGATCACACAGGATCCATCTCAAACGCTTCTCTGGCTTCCAGAGCTGTTGTAAACCACATGGAAGTACACCATAGCTATCATGGTGTATCACCATAAGTGATAGCTAAGATATGTGCAGTCATTCATGAAATACCAAGGAATGAAATAATATTTTTCACATAGACATCAAAAAATGAACCTGCCACTATAAAAACCCAAATATTTACTTTGGCAGATAATATCTTCTAGCAAAAAATTTGCAATAAAGTTAAACATTTTAAGGGACATACTGCAAAACAGATGCCGAGAATATCTTTGTGGGGATCCCTGCCAAAGTGGAGGAGCTGTGCATCTATCAGTGCAAAAAACATGATTCAAGAATTTTTATGGAACCACTAAATAGAAACTTTGTACTATCCAAAGGAAAGACAGTTGCTCGTTTGATAGTCAACTCATTTTTTCCTCTGCTAAAAATTCCAAGCAAAAGTGTTTGTAGAGGATATACTACCTAAATGAAGAACACCAATACAAGCTAAAACTGAGCCTTTCTCCCTAACTCCTCAAAGATCATTTTCCAAAACTCCAGTTACTTAAAAGGAATTTACAGAGACTTCAGCAGCAATTACCAGATCTAACACACATTCAGAGAAACACTTCAGGATGAGTTTTACTGCACCTATTATTTAAGTCAATCAAGTTCAAGCTAGCAGCACATTTTCTACTTGCACCTCCCAAAACTGAATTCTCGTAAACTTCCAAAACAACCATCATTTTACCATCTGTCTCTAGACAGATCTAGTAAAACCTAAGTAAAAACTTAGGGATATGCTGTGGCACAGGTGCGTACGCAACTTCAATAAACTAGAGCACCCTAAAGGTTCCCAGTCATGGATCCAGTCAGTTGTGGTCCTTAGCAAACACACCACAAGAACCCTGCTTCCTTCTCCCAAGCTGTTCAGTGTGTCCAAAGTCTGATTTTTATTCTTGCATTAACTACCAAGAACACTGTGTGTAAATTATTCTTTTTTAAATCCTCAGCTGTAGCTAAAATGGCTTATTACAACATTTACTGAGGGCTGACATTTCATAGCTGCCAACATCTAACTGCTTTCCTAAGAAATTACAGTCTCAGCAAGTTATGCAGCATAAAGCATGTCAAGGCCCCAGCTGGCACAAGGATGCATGTTTATTTTCGTGAAGGTTATGGTTTTGGTTTGTGGCTGCATTAAAAAAAAAAAATCAGTTTAAAAACAAAACTTAACTTCCTTGCAAAAGACAGTGAGCGGTTTCCCACACAAGCAGATCCAAAACTGGCAGCAGGCATCCCCAGGCCTCAGTACAGGCCTTCTTTAATTCCCAAGTTAAAACTGTCACAAGGCTCACTTACAGAACCAGCACGGAGCTGGAGTACATGGCAGCACCTTGCCACACTGGCTCAGGCACACAGCTTGGGCTGGAACACAACAGCTGGGAACTCTGACCACTGCTCCACACAGGAGAAATCCCTCCTGCCACAGCATCTGGCTTTTGCACTGAGCACCTGACCAGGCGCCTGCAGGGCAGCAAGATAAAAGAGGGTACTTGTAAACAGCATTTCTCTGGGCACTGGCTCCCTGTGCTGCTCTGAGCACTCACTCACACCTGCCTTCTGCCATCCCCACGTGCTCCACAGCTCCAAGTCCTCACCCGAACCAGGGAGTCAAGTCAACGTTCTCCTCGCTTTCCACACATTCACTCTCAAACGCATTTAAAGACGTGCCTTGGCATATGCTCAAAAACCATCATCCATTAGGAGAAAATATTAAGCAAAGGATTTAGAGGAAGAGAAGGCTACAGATCTACAGTCAAGTTAAGAAGGGAATGTCAGCATATGCAGCACACATCATGCACGAAAGCAAAACCAGTAAGGTTTTGGGTTATTTTCATGTTGCAAGTATGTGTGTTTCAACAAAAGTCAGCATTGAAGAGCCCTGGAGTTAATTCCTGGAAAGCACAGATTTGTATCCAGTAAATATAAACTAGAAGCCAAAAAGCATCATTTTTGATGCAAAAACAAAGCGCAAAAGAACCCTTTAAAAGTCAAAAAAGTATCTGGCTGTTGTGGGTTTTTTTTTACTTTTCCCGTACAAGCCACTTGTGAGACCTTGTTTAGAGCACTGTATTTAGTCCTGGGCATCCAGCCAGACAACATTCACATTCAGGAGCTGGTGGAGTGAGGAAAAAGAATAGTTTTGGGGTTTCTTTTGAGAGAAGTCCCTCAGGAAAGAGTTGTGTCTGCCTCCAAGCATGTATACATGAGGTTGCGGAGGTGACTTGACATCTCTCACCAGAGTCAGTCTGCAGTGCTCTGCTGGTTGTAATGGAGCAACAGCAATTTGCAGCAAAAGATTTGTCCTTTAGTTCCTGAATACCACACAAAACAATCCAGTGCTTTCAGACTTTTCAGAACTCAGAAAGACAACACCAGCTTACGTGCAAAGCAGGGCTTTTACTCTTCAAAGAGTAAAACTCTACACGTTACAGATAAGACATCTTCCAAGAACATTCATTTACAAGGCTGTCTTGAAAAGCCTGTTTCCAGATCAGGAGGGAAAATGCACTTCCCTTTTCTCATCCTACCCTCTCGTTATACACAGTGTTCACAGATCAGAATCCTCCCTGGTGCAGCACCATTAGCTGTCTTCTCACACAACACCCACCACAAATGGGTGCACTAATTCCAAACAGTATGTGACGATTACATACCACAAAATACTGTTATTCCTGCCAGAGGACTGGTAGGACTCCAGTAGCTTCCTTTTGCTACTTTGACTCTACCATGGTGAGATCTTCATGCTCCTCTCCCATATTCATGCTGATGGCAGAATCCTTACCAGCTCCAAAGGGAACAGCACAGCATTAATGCACAACAATTTTCAACTGAGTTAATTATTTAGATCAGCATTTCCAAAAAACCGGAATGAACCTACTGACAGAATGTGACTGCAGCTCCAGTTTCTTTTCCTTTATGTACAGTTTCTCTCTGCTGATCCCAAGGCAGAAATATGGCTTTAGCCATCCCACAAAATTTTCAATTTTACTTTAAAAAGTAAACAATGGGTTCTATGTATGCAGGCTCATAAAATCTACATTAGGCAGCCAAAAGTTACAAGGATAAAACCAAGCTCTTGGGCCTGATTCAGCATTCACAACAGCATAAATTCAGAAGCAACTCCCCTGAAGTCAATAAAGCATAAAACTTACTGTCAACAGAGGAGAACTAGGCCCACCCTCCTTCAACTAAAGAATGATCCTCACAAAGAACAGACTTCACAAGCATGACAGAACCTGGGAATGCTGTGCTATGTTATTATGCTTTTTGTTTTGCCTGAAAACTTCAGGCAGTAACCCGCAGCTGAAACAGGCAGCTGTGAACACTTCCATGCTGAGACTCTTGCCCTTCCTGCTCGGGCACAGAGCAGCAGCATGCACTTTACACACACTTTTCCCAGCAGCACAACACCCGAATGAGAAAAGGACCTGTGCTTCCACACTGCAAAGACCTCTGTCTCTGTCCTGCAAATCCCATCATCAGCTGAGACAGGGGATGCTTTTTGGGGCAGAATGTCCAGCACGGAGGCAGCCACAGACTGCTGAGATGCCTGGCAGGTCCTTTTCACCACCTTTCATTTCTGTGGCAGCCTTGTGGAACAAGGAGGCAGGGAAAGGACTGTATGCGTTTGTCGTGGTCCATCTACAAAAAGGTCCTCGAAGCCAAATTAACACAGGCTGGGTTATAGCACAGCGTGTCTCCCCTGCCAGGTAAGGATCACACAGGGCCCGGACCAAAAGCAGGATCAGACCACTTACACACTTGAGACTCTACAGCCAAGAATGCGAAGCAGCAGCAGCTGCCCTTCCACAAACAAACCCTGTCATGGCTCACAGCAGCTGCGACAAAGAAAATTCCGTGCCCCTGCCAGGTCTTTCTCCTTGTCCTGCTCTAGCTGCAAATGCTCAGGACTCCTGAACATGCATGGTAAGGTGAACCAGAGCACCTCAGGACTAGGTAACTGCAGGTGGTAGAATATCAGGTACCAGTAATGTCCACAGTAGTCCTGCTCTGGATCACAAGACCCATAAACGCTAAGAAGCAGACATGACCTCCTTTCACACCTCAGTAATGTGCTCCATGAGAAGACATGGGGTAAGTGTATTGCATTAAGTGCCTTGATGTAGCATTTTATGTGTCAGGAATAATTGATTTTCAGTGTTCTGGACTAAGACACAGATTGGAAAACTGGAGCCCCATATCCATCCAATCCATACTACAACACCTCTGTGTTTTGTTACACAATGACTCAATTTAACACAGGGTACCAAATACTCAGTTACACTTCCAACCCCTCTCCTGATAGGAATTACCAACTGAATGATAAGTGACCCAAACAAAACAAAAGGTAACTGGCACACTTGACTCTGCTTAGCATTCTCTCCACAGCACCTCTTCACTGAGGAACTTCAGAGGGTTTTTTTGAGACACGTCTTGATAAACCTCCAGTTGCATATTAGAGGTACGTAAAGCCTCTTACTCTCTTACTCTTAAACCTCTTACTCTTGAGATCTGTATGGTATGCCAAGTACTTATTACAGCCACAGGCAAGTCCTACACAACCACAGAGCCCACAACACGTCTGATCACAGAACCAGTTTCCTGTATGTCGCTCCACTAGTGTTTGAAGTCACCACGTCGGCAAGTTAAGAGCATGATTTCACTGTTGATCCCCTTTCTCCTCCTGATACAGAGCCTCTTCGTGATCCTACAGGGCCAACAAACCGTGGCTGTGATTTAGTGAGACATTAAGAAAAGAACTGAGTCCACATCTACTCGATGCAGTATTCCGTCAATCCCCTGCTGCTGATGGGAGATGAATTACCTCACTTATCGCTACAATGTGACAGCCACATTATTCTCGTACATAACGGCAGCTCTCTAACTGCTACAGTAACAGCACTGTTCTTCTCTTTTTTAAAGCACTCTGTCCCGTCTGAAAAAAATTCAGTCACCCTACTGTTCATTCAGTCTCTCAGTAACTACTGCTTGAACTAGCTTTGAAAACAACGCAACAGTGCTCCGATAGTTAGGCAGAAGAGCTAGTCTTCTTCTACATCAAGAGCAACAGGAGCCGCCTCTCCTGGTCCTGTCAGCCACACACCAGAACACCTGTCCAGCTGTCCACTCACTGAATGCCTCAGCAAGGGTGGGAGGAGGGGACACTAGAGCAGAGTTTCGCACAGACAGCACAACCACTCTCCTAGAGGTGGAGCGAGAGACACTGAGCTGGCTGGGACTCCAGCAGGGTGAGGGAGCCACAGTCAGGCACAAGAGCCTCCCAACAACACCGCATCCAGCTGTGCCAGCAGCACCGGCTGCCAACAGACCCCCGGACAGCACAGCCTCATCCCACTTCCTCCTGCGGATCTAATTAAATAGTCAGGCCCCAAGTAAGCAACTGGTATTTTTGGAGCTCAACAGAGATGAAACTAATGAACCCTAATATAGATCTGGCCTGAGGAAAGTCAAGGGCTGGGTTCCATGGCTATACTGGCATGCTTTTACCACAACGAAACACAGAATTACTCATGGAACCAGTGCAGACACAGCTGAATCGAAGACAGAGCTGCTGTGGAGCAGCAGAGTCACGGCTGTTGACTCCTTGCCTTTCCGAGCACTGCCCCATCAGCCTTCCAGCTCCCACCTAGCACGCGAACACACACACACACACCTCTGCAGGTACCATCAACTCCGCTCACCCGACCAGTCCCTCAGCTGTTACCCCAAGCTATCTTCTGAGGGAGAAAGGGCTCCGGCCAGCACTGTCCTGTTCAGCCCCGGGGCTTCTGCTGTCGTGCAAACACCTGGTGGAAATTCTGTTCTGCTCACTCCTCGTCAGCTCAGCTGGGCTGGCAAAGGCACATAAAGACGTTCCTTACTTAATAGGGCTTAAGAGTCACACTTTGGGAAATCAGCAAATAAAAAAAATGAGAGGTGAGCACCCTGGAGAGATGAGAAAACGAGCTCACAGAGGAAACTACACCGTCTGCTTTTCTACATCTACCAAATCGCACCTGCGGATCGAAAAGAAACTTTTGCCATAATACTTACACGGAAATACTCCAGAAGAGGATGCAGCAAGACATATACCTCGTTCCCGCCTTTTAGGCCCCAGGAGCCCCTGTTCCAGCCAGCACAGGGAGCGGATGCCCGGACTGAGGGCTTCTCGTGGAGCAGGGGCTGGACTCCTGACCACGGCGTGCGCTGCCGCGGCAGTGCCAGGGCCAGGCAGCGCACTCGCACCGCACCGCGCTCCCGTCGCGAGTCCGTGACACCGGAGGGGACCGGGAGATGGCGGGACGGACACCAGCAGGGTTCCCAGCCCGGGGCCGGCGGGGACCGAACCGATCCGGTCGCCCTTGGCGGGTAAAGGGGCCGAAGGTGAGCGCACCGGCTGCGACCGAGGCAGGGACGACGCTGCCCCACGGCACCGGCGGCCGCCGGGGCTCGGCTGGGCCCGGCCCGGCCGCTCCCGCGGCGCTTTCGCGGGGGCGGTTTCGATCGGGCCCCGCGAGCCCCACGGACGGCC
>VZRQ01004255.1:56927-96795 GCA_013397975.1 Machaerirhynchus nigripectus
GGCGGGCACGGCGCCGGACGGGCTCCGCGCCTCAGCGCACCGCCACCTGCTCGGGGGGTGGCGTGGCCTCACAGACATCTCCAAGTCACCAGGACCCGTGCGGTGGGTGCAGTTCTTCGCCTTGGGCCAACGAACTGGTTAAGATCATTCACAGCATCGATGCCGTTAGGCTGCGCATTTTCCACAGCTCATTCCAGGATGTATTTCAGTGCAAGTTATTTCAATAACAAAACAATGAGAGCAACATTTCCCTTCCATTGTGGCAGCTGCCAGCAGTGCCCATTAAGAATGCCACTGACCACAGTGAGGAGCAGCTGACGTGTCAAGCCTGGTTACAAACACGTTCAAAGATACTCCATAGCGGCTAAATCTGCTTAAAGCGGCTATAAGCAATTCCAAAATCATCACCATTAAAATGAAAGGTGGATTCTTACCTCGCTTTTAGAAGGCAGGATGAAGGAACGCTGTCTCATGTCCAAGAAGGTGGTACTTATATTAATCCATGGCTTCCATGAAAGTTCCCATTTATCCTCAGGCCTAAGAGCCCTGGTTTCGCCAACACTGAGCAGCTCCTGTTGCTGCATCTTCCACGCAATCTATAGCTGCCTTTTGACGGAGGTGTGAAACCTCTCTGGTGTGAGCTGGAGCAATCCTGCTTGCCAGTGGTGGCAGCAGTGGTGAGCTCTACAAGGTGTCTCCAGGGCCTCTGACACTGGCTCCATCTGCATGAATACCACACAGACCTGGGACATTAAAATGCGTTTATCACAAGTGATACCGTGACTGACTTTTCAGTCCAATAGGAGCTGCTGGTGTTTATTCAGGAGCCTAGAAGATGGAACTGAAGTCCAGTTCTGCGGTGCCTGGTTTAGCAGAGCCATCAGAGCCCTTGGCTACCTTTACAGAGAGAGGGAAAGACACCACTGCCCTGGCCCAAACATTTGGGAGCAGTGAGGTGAACTGCCAGCCACAGAGGAAAACAAGAGCAGAAAAGGCAGTAAACAAGAGGCAGGTTAGGACATAGCCAGCCCTGCCAAACTGGAGCAGAACTGAGCTCTAAGGACTGGAAAAAATTCACTGGAAAAGGCTTTGCCTGGTACAGCCTTTGAAGAATCTGAGGTATCGCATCAAGTTTCATGGCTTGTTTTTCTTATTTATCCCTGACTGAGACCCCTCCCCTCAATCCAGCTGTGAGATGGACTTGGCATGGTTTTCTATACATACAATAAGCCTGCAGAGCAGCAGTTCTTTCCAAGCCCTGAATGGCGGGGCTGTATTTCTCATCACACGGGTGTGGGTCAGAGACCAGTGTGTAGGCAGAAGGATTCAAGGTGAGATGCCCCCGAGCACCTGACTAGTCTGGACAAGACTGGCATACAGCCCTCCCCAAGCTGCTGCCCCGCTGTGTTATAAGCCATGGAGAGCTGAGGGAAGCTTTCCCATGGAATTTGGGTTCGCGTGGGCCAGGGCAGTAAGTGCTTTAGCTATAATACTCACATCCTGAGTACAAAGTGTGTCACTGGGATGGATCTCCAGTGTCCTGAGTAGATACCGCGGGGATAGAATAGAGACTTGCTTATCTATTGTCACACCGTGGCAGCTGCAGCAAGGAGCAGAAACTGTTAATTCCTTTGGCTAGCTTTTCTCATGGTAGCCAAGATTCCAGCTAAAGTCAAGACTCTTTCCTCTTGCACTGGCTCCTGCCCTAGACGTCTGTCACACTGCTGTGAGCTCTGCGGGAGTGAGAAGAGAAACTGCAGCACAGGAAAAGACAGAGGAGTCGCTTGGATCTCTCTCCTGTGAGCTGAACACACTGCTGCTGCACCACAGGAACAACTGTGCCGTCTCCCAGCCATGGAGGTGCATCCACCCCAGCCTCCACAACCAGGTCATGTCCACCAATGACTTCAGAGTGACCTTTTCTCACCTGAAAACATGACGTGTGTTTCATTTTATAGCATGTGACAGCGATCGCTTCAGTACATTCCAAATCTTACCCTTGCCAGCATTATGTGTATTGTACTTTCGACTTCAAGCTGGATTTCTTCTACTGATTTGCACTGTTCCTTATAGCAAGGGAGGAGGGAGATGGGAATCAAACTGCATGCAGGAGGCACAGCAAAAACTGCTTAAGAGCAAAACAGACTGAGGTGTTTTGTTTCGTTTTCCTAATTACCTTTTCATACAGTGATCAGAGGGAACATAATTACACACATGCAAAGAAAATAAACCACCAAAAACCCCCGCTAACCAACAAGCGAACAAAACCCCACAGAACTGAGCCAACTAGTTTTTCTGCAAGACTAGCTTTTTGTAGCTGGGCTAGAAATGGGATCCTGAGCTGTTCCATGCTCTGTTCCGTTGCCCTGCAATGTACGGTGAGGCAGAATCTCTCCTTGTTCCACCTCTTCCCTTTCTCTCAGCCTTGTCCCATGAAGGTAGATGTGGCCGACAGCTTTCCAACACTCCCTCATGTCAATACGGATCTCCATGGTGGGGTTCTGATGGGAGAGCTAACAACAGCTAAACTTCCTGACCAGCCAGGAAATGAGTAAGTGGAAAAGCTGCATAACTGCATTTCCAGCTCAGCAGCACTTACTTTTTACCTTCCTTCTCTTTTAATTCCAAGAATTTTTTGGACAACAGTATTCAAACAAAATGTGCGTCCATACGGGGATGTGCGAACACTTGGACATCTCAGCTCCCAAAGAAGGTGTGCACCAGAAGCCCAAGTTCCTCAGAAAGCCCCTGCAGAGTCAGAGCAACATGGGAACACCACACACATCCTGCCCTCTCTGCGTAAGGAAGGTCTCTGTGAGGGCCACGGCATCTGATCCATCTCCTCACCAGCAGCCTCACTAGCTCAGGGAGCAAGAAGGGAGGCGCAATAACGAGCCTCCAGCTGCCAATGAAAGCTCATTCCAGCTGTGTACCTGCCAAAAGCTATTCCTTTCTCTACAGTCCGAGCCAAAGTAACATGGCAGTAGTGATGAGATCTCTGTCAAGGGAGATGATGACTGCCAGACACTAGCTGTGAGTAATCCTCAGGAACCTGGGAGTGATCAGAGCCATGTTCTGATCCCACTGCTGAATGTGTATCTATTTTTTTTGGGTGGCACTGTGTGAGTAGGAGAGAAACAGTAGTAGGACTTGTGTTTGGGCAAGGACTTCCTCAGTCCACCCGAATTCAGCATCACTGATTGCTGTCTCTCATCCACCAGTGATGCACAGCAACTTCAGTTGATCCAAGTTCGGACTTGGAAGTACCAGCTACTGAGTAAACCAGCCTCTGCCTTCATTATGGTGGATGGAGTCCTGGCAAAAACCAGCACGCTCTCATCACCTTCAAAAAAACCAGGCTAATATTTCCAGTCTTTCTCTCACAGCTGTCTTAACTTGCAGGAAAGTAGTGATTGTGATTCATCCTTTTATCTTCACACTGAAGAGGGAAAAAGACAGTGTTTGTAGCCTGGCTTTAAAATTGTATTCTAAATAAAGTCATCTGTGCTCCAGATCTCCAGTTACAATGAGGAGTGACACACACCACACCAATTTATGGGACAACAGGTCATTATGGAGAACTGCGATGAACCAATTATTTGTCACTTCAGCATCATGTTTTACCAGTGCACTGTTTAACTAGACCCTACAAAAATTTAATTACTGATGTAATTTATCCTTCTTAATGATTACCTTTAACATCTAACCCTTCCCCAGACTGGGAGTGCCCACAGGCAATGCTGTTCTAAGGCGGCAGTAAGCATTTGCTTTATTTTTTACCTCTTGGCAGCCAAACCAGACCACTATGAACCTGGAGGAGAATCAGGCCCCCCTCTATGCTCAGGTAGCAACAAGAATTCCATTATTCTAGGGGAGGAGAAAGAATTCCTGCAGCTACATTGAAAGCTCTTGTGTTTATTAGTTAAAGTACTAACATTTCCCAGTATGCTTTCAAGATGTAGTCAAGTATTTTGCCTTCGGTTTGGAGCTCCTTGTAAAAACAACAAACTCATACAAGACCAGTAACTTGAGGATGATCAGCTGCAAATGTAACTCTCACAGAGGCAGGCAGAAGCTGGCTGGACTAGAACCTGGTGTGCAGCCTTGGGAGTTTGAAGAATGTCCTGAGATTGGTTCGAGAGCTCAAGCACTTGCTGTTCTCTACTGGGGAGCAAATCCGTGTATGTAGAACAAAACCTATGGCAGAGGCAAACAATGTTTGTCCATAGTGCCACTAAATATCGCTACCATTCCCTAGAAAGGCCAAGCATTATGAATTCAAACAGCAGGAAGCAAGAGGAAGAGATGGTAGGTAAAACGTAGTACCTGTGAATCCAGCTCGTAAGTCATGACTGCCACAGGCCTCCACCCAACCCAGCAGGTGGTTACCTTGCATTTGGCACTTCATCTTCAGCCTGGAGAGAGCTGCACCAGCCAGGAGTGAGGGCAGAGCTGTGACCGGGCCAGGTTGTTGGGGTGTGTTCAGCTAACGCAGGCCGGTACTCTACAGGCAGCTTGGCTTGAACAGGAGAGCCTCAACAACGCAGTAAGTAGCTTTGAGTGAGGATGACATGATCTGGCCTGTTAGGTTTAACAGTTTAATCTCCTGCCCAAGTGTACTGCGGCTCTAATCACAGCCACGGCAGATTCCTCGAGCAGCTGAAGATTAGAGAGACCATCGATAATCCCTGCTGTGCTGCACAGATGAAAGCTACCAAGGGGATTTAAGGAGGAAATAAGATATATCCAGAAATTCGTTATGTTCCAGTCGAGACAAAGCAATCCGTTAATATCTGACACTGAGCACGCTCCAGAAAACTGGAAGCAGATATTGAAAATGAGCAAATTTCAACAGGCCTAACGCAGATGTGATGAACCAGTTATAAATATTCAGTTCAGGAAGCTCTGTCACTAAGGATGGGTAGCATTCCTGTTGGTAACTGTAAGGCTCTGTGCCCTAGATGGCATTGCTCTGCAACATTAGAAAACGCACTTCTAAAATCCAAGCTCTCCCTGCAGTCAGCACAAAAGAATTTCAGGCAGGACAAGTGCTGATTTAAGTTCGCACACAAAGCAGAGTTCTCTTTTTAAAATCTTACTTGTTTGAGACATTTGCTCTGCAGCTGATACATTAATTATGCCACTTTTTTTTCCCCCCCCAGTTACGCTTTAAAGGCCCACTTGTAAAATCTTCTTGTGTTCACAGTTTGAAGTGGTTTCACTGCACCTGCTCTCTCCAGGCTGTGGTATTCAATTGTTTTTGTTTATTCTGTGCTACTCTTCTCTAGCGATTTGCTTGGCACTGTAAAGAGAGCGCTGTTTGTTCCCCACAGCCAGAGACTGAAGATCAGCCTCCTCCTCCTCTCTGAATGCTGCAGCCTGCTCGAGGCAGCTGGACAGGAAGTGGGCAGATGCTCAGCTGTGCCCAGAGAGCTGATCACCATTGCAGCAGGGAGGAAAACCAGGCAAAACCAACATACCTGCAGCTCATCCCAAGCCCAGTGTCTCCACACTGCTCTCCCAAGGCACGGCCACACACTGCCTCTGCTTCAGCTTTCCAGCAAGCACAGTGCACCGGGGGTACCCGAGTGCCTCCACATCCCAGCGCTAGAGACTGGGAGCTGCACTTCAGGAGCTATGCAGCCCAGCAGCAACCCGGAGGCTGCTCAGTTTTAGGCAGCAGAACAATTGTACTTTGGCACTAAAAGCTCTAACGATTAAGCCCTTGTTTTCGAGGGTGTGGTTAGCACGTCTAGGGTGCCCATGTCCGAGCATGCCCGTGCAGAGATGGGGAGAAGCCTCAGGTGGGAAGCCTCACCTGGAGCTGGGAGGTGTGCACGAGAGCTGTACGGAAATGCCTCAGCCCTCCTGCAGGGCAAAATCCCCTGGCTTTGGGATGCCAAGAAGCCCCACGTCCTGCCCAGCATGCACACGCTCTTTCCGTTGGAATAAACAGGTCAAAATCAAGTGGGCAGAGCTTGGAGGGAGATTTTTATCTGCAATTTACAGGCAACAGATCTCTTTTCCCTGCAAGTATTCTTTCAAAGCAAGTAACTTCCGGGGTGGCAAAGACACAAGTCAGGCTTCTGTAAAGCAAGCTAGAAGTGACCTCCAAAGGGGAAAAAACCCGGGATTTGTGCCCTAGTTTTGCATATTTAAGATGGTCATGTGGGAGAGGAGGGTTAGTTTTCTTTCAACCAGTTTGTACTTTTGCTCTGATCCTTCAATATTTTTGTTCTGCACTAAGAATTCACATCTTTGCTTAGTCAGGGTTTGTGATGGTTTAAGAATAACTGCAAAGGCAACACAGAAACAAGCTTCTAAAAAAGCAAAAGTGAACACATGAATATGAATACAGATTCATCCATATCCACTCCAGTGAAGGCAGTGATGGCTTGCCTTCACACTCTGATTTTCCTAATTTTAATGACAGTGGTTAGAAATTCAATTACTTGCCCGATCTCTGAAAACCACTTTCTAACTTTCCAGGCTGTAAGCTACATAAAAATTTTCTAAAGTGAAGCAATCACAAGGCAGAATCAGAAAATGTGCATATTTGGCATATCACCGTGGCAGGGGGTAGGAAGTGAGAGTATCTTCAGAGTCCAACAGCCAACTGGAGCTGCACCAAGTTGTGACGAGAAGCAAGATCATCTTTAAACCAGAAAACCCGGTCATGGGGAAATAGCTACAGAGATGGAGCATCTGTATGGATTCCAACACGTGCTTTGGGTTGCAAGCACACAGAGACGGAAAGCAAACAATCACACCAATGGAAAATATTTACAAGACAACTGCTGGGCTGGCACTGATCAAAGACGTTTCCTGCATTAACATCAAAAGCTGCACCTCATCCCCGGGCTCGTGGGCAGAGGCGCAGGATCAGCACGCGTGCCTTTTCTGCGCTGCAGAACTCTTCGGTAGCTGGAATGAGCTGTGGATGTGTAAATAACCTGCCTAGGACATGGCACTGCTTCTTGCAGACACGGTGGGGACTTTAGAAGGAACAGATGCTTTTGCCAGCCACTGTTACAAAGATACAAGTCAGAGTGGTTAAGGTGAGGCGGCCAGACCCAATCACACGCCTTTTCATTCCAGGATCTCAAGCCCTTCCTTCAGGGAAAATACAGTGGGAGGAGGGTCAGCTGAAGTGTCCCATGGGATGAGGTAGGAGGAAGAAGCATCCTGTCCCCACCAGGGCAGGCTGAGCTGGGGTGGGGGGGGACGGGGACGGGGACACGACACTGCAGCTCCCTAGCTCGTGCGGAGTAGAAAAGCAGCACAAGTATTTTCCTCTCTCAAAGCACGGGCTGCTGACCAGCCCTGCCCTCAAGTGCTTCGCAGCCTTCTAAGAGAAGCTGCCCGCCCCCTCATTATTATTCCAAGCATTACTGAAAACTTTACTCCGGGAACTGCTTCAGAGGGAGGACTGGCTCTCATCACCGCGGCTGTCAGCGGCTGAGCAGGCACAGGCACGGATTCCTCCAGCTGGGAGAGTGACAGTCAACTCCCACTTCCCTATGCTAGCAGAGCTTAACTAACGCCAGGGCAGTAATTTCAGATCAGCACTGTTGTAAAAGAGCAGAATTTGACTCTTTATATAATAACAAATGAAATTCCCAGGGTGTTTGTTTCCGCACAGATTCCTGCGTGTACTGGACGACTTCTAAAGGAACTGCTGTGGTGCACACGCCTTTACAGCAAACAAACATTCAGTGGCACAGGTAATACAAAGTATAAAAACTCTCTTTTCTTCTTCTTTCGCTCCCTAACCCAATGCTCAGGTCAAACGAGGGGTACAAAGTACTGTCAAAATTAAGCCAAAAATTAATACATCATTGGGATTGGAACCCTCAGGGGTGCTCTACTCCTATGTCCAAGCACACCCTGAAGTGTTAAGTTAGTACAAAGAGAGGATATTTTTATTGATAAACATTATATTGTCTTAGAGTAGATGTCTGACACATTATTAAATCAATTGACAAAACATTTAAAGTAATTCATTCTAATAAAACTTTTTGATATTCCATAGACAATAGTGCTGTGAATTTTGTTTATAGTACAACACAGTAAAAACACAGAAATACAAGTTTCTAATTTCATAGGTTACCAGCAAACAGAGAAAAATGCATGCTTTCATTCCTGTTAGATTCGTAACTTACACAGGCAAGTGGAACAGCTATGCATAGAACACTACTCTACAGTAGGTTGTAAAACATACAGAAAGGCTGACTTTATAACACTTGTACAAGTATGACAAAACCATTGCAACTCAGTTCAAAAGGTAACAAATGTTTTGTCTGTGGCTCCACCATTTTAACACTTTTAAGCTGACTTAATAAAAAGCTCTTCTGAGTAGAATTATATTACGAGAAACCACTGCTTATTTTGCCTTCTGGCCGGTTGTAAATGAACATATATCATATGTACATTTGCACTCAGTTCCACCTACATTTTCTTCCTTATGATTAGAAGCATTACAGAATTTCCCAGAGATAAGGGACCCACAGTGCAGTTTGATCCCCAGTCGAACAAAAGGTGCTCCTATCAGACACTTTTATTGCTGTGCTTCCTGCAGCTTGGATGCTGTGACTGTACCACACAGCAGAGAACCCACCATGCCCACGACTCACACTGGCATGGTCTCAGCTGTCTGTTTTAGAGCAAGCCACAGCAGGGATTGCATTCAGCAGCCTAAGACTTCAGCAACAGTACGAACCCAAATTTTCCATCATAGCTCCGTGAAATTACCAGATCGTGAACAGCTGGCTGCTGGGCCCTGAAATGATTTAAATACACCCCCCAGACAGGGTGCTGGCCCTGGGGCTGTCCCCACATGCCTTGGTCATGCCAGGCTGACTGTGGGTGCTGAGCTTGGCTGCCGAGCTTGGCTGCCTTTGGCTTGGCACCACGTACACACGACAGTTTGGGCTTGGCTTGGCAAAAATGCTGGAAGGGGCTAAAACCTGTGCAGCACACTTGAGGATTAATAGGTCTGTCTGCTCATCTTTTTGTTCTGTGGAATCCTGATTTACCTGTGTCTCAATTCCCGTTGCCAGGCCCGTGCTGGAGTGCTTGGCAGGAGTGACCCTGCTGCTGCTTGTCACGCACACCTGTGTCTGGGACCAGTGGAAGCACCACTCCCGCCCTCCCACACGTCCCACTGGCCGAAGCTCCAACGGATGCACCAGCAAGAGGAACACCCAAACCATCACCACACCTCGCCAGGAGGGTTTGTCTTTGCACAGGACTTTGACAGGCAGCAAAAAAATCTAACAAAACCCAAATCCCCCAAACCCTTACAAACATCTTCCTAGCATGCTTTCAGCCTGGAAAACGAAGGTTTGATGCAAGGATGAAGGTAACGTTCCATTGGCAATCTCACACACATACTGCCTGCACAGTAGGGACTCTCAGCTTTACAAGGAGAGACAGTGAAGTCAATCACACAGCTCCTCAAGGGAACGCTAACTAAAATTTATCCCTAAATCTTCACTGCACTGCAAAGTTCACTGCACACCAGTGAACTCTCAGGTACACAGACTGCTACTTGCACACCCTGTGCAGCCAGGGTAACAGTCGGAGACATTGGGTTAGGCATCTCTCTCCCTTCTCCCTGAGAAAGGGACAAAGTATTTCCCACCTTTCCTGACCAAAGACCAAGTGTTGCAAAGATCAAGTAGCATCCAGGCAAACCTTCATGTAAATGCGACCCCTGTGGAACTTGCCAGTATCTGAATTACACAGCAGACACCTTTTTGTGATGCCATACTATTCTCACTTGGATTTGCTTTCCACTGGTGCTGCATGATTACAGAATCACACTTTGTGTCCTTTGCTTCTGGCACCCATTTAAAAAAAAGAAAAAAAAAATCCATCAGAACAAAGTTATTACACAAACATCTTGCTTTGGCTTCTTTCAAAAACCTGTTGTTGTGGTTCAAGCTATGTGCTTGCTCACTTCACCTAAGCAATTTCACCAGGCAGTTCTGTGATACAGAAAACTGTATTACGCTCTGGGGTCCTGACACAGCAGTGAGAAACATGAAAGAAAAAGGTTGTTTCTGAGAACCAAGGATGAACAACTCAGCTGAGCTCTACGCTTGACAGAATACGGGAGCTCACTCTAAGCAAAACTTGAACATTATACGAACCTTCATGAAAGACTGCGGCTGTACTTTGTGCAATCAGCCTTTATCTTCCATTTTTTTCTTCCCTGATCTGAAATTCCCCCATGTCTTTAAAAGCTGGCAAAATAAAGACTTTCAGTCCCCCCGCAGTACGTTGTGTGTAAAAGGACCCCACTGTTGCTGTTGTATTTTCCCCCAGTAAGCCCTACTGTACCCCCACTGACAGGGATGATGTGATATATTCTTCCACACTGGAGATCTGCTGAGCCCCCCCCGAAACCAAACCAGCGTGGTGGAAATGGAGGAGTATTGTGTTTGTGAGCGGTGGGATGGTTTTTTCTGCAGGATTTCAAGGTGGGAGGTCCCTGCCTGCTGTAAATGGGAACAACCCTGTCAGTAAGCTGGGACAATAAATGTCGGCTCCCCCCAAGCACTTGCTCACACCTGACACCTGGTTTAGGGGGATCTTCACATTTAACCAAAGCTGATCACTTACTGTTAAAAAGAACTGGGGGGAAAAAAGCCGAAGGAAGATTACTTCCTTAATGAAAAGGGGGAACTAAAAAAACCTCTAAAAAAAAAAAAAATTTATAAATCAACTTGTGGGTAGCTTACAAAATATGAATTTTGATTATTGCAGATGGTATCTCCGGACAGTGATATTACAAATATTAAAAGTGCAAGGAGTATTTATTATTTTTATATTCCTGCTCTTACAGATCAGCTGCAGAAGCATCCTTGGATCTCTCAGCATTTCTCAGCTTCTCTACTAATAGAAGATACAAGAAGTATATGACAAGGTCTCACCCCTTTTTGTGGCCACTTAAAAGGACGGAATGATGCTTTAAATAGCTTAGTCTGCTTGGCCCCTGATCCAGGAAAACTTGGCATTAGCTTTAGGAGGGGACCAAAATTAGGTTCCTAAATCTTCTGCCAGCATGGGGAAAGGTTTTCTTGAACCAGGGGCTCAGCACTCTGTGTTTGATAAATAAATAAATAAAACGCATAACCACTGCAGTGCAGAACTTTCTGACCCCCTCAATGTCTCGTGCATGCTCTTCTTTGTTCTCCCCTGAAGCTAACTTTATGTTCAGCAACAGAACTGGAATTCCAAATGACTAACAATAATTCGAAATATTACTGAATGTACACAGATAAGCTGTTTAGGCTTTTGACCTGATATATTACAGGTAGGCAACTGCCATGCACCACTCACAATACCTTGCTAAAACAAATAAAAACTTTGCTTGAGTTTATAAATAGGTATGTGTAAGACTGTCTTAGATACTCATACATTTACAGCATCTTAGCAGTTGCTGTGGTAAGAATTTATTCCTTTGCAGAAACAGCTGGTTACCACAGGGTTTCAATTTAACAACAGTTAACACATATACTTCACTAGGTAAAGTGTGTATATATATGTATAAATACTGTATTTGGCTTGAATACAAATCTATGTTTATACATTTAGAAAAAAATAACACAAAAAACCTGCCTATGAATTATATGAACTTACGACTGAGTCCCTCAGTAAAACTCCCATAGTATAATCTGGCTTTGCAGAGTGTAAAAGGCTCAGGTCAGATCTAGAATCCCTTAATCAGATCAATTATATTTATTGTATAATGCATGTCTTTGCACAGGGTGCAAAATTCCCTTGAAAGAGTCTCTGAAAACACATCCCCACGAAAAGTGTCCCCACGTACTGAGCAGGGACTGATTATCCCAGTGGCTCGGGGCACTTTCCAGGCAGGCAGCTTGTGCTGTTCAGAATCAGGTGCTCGGAGGCTGGTATGCCAAGCAAGGATCTGCTTGCATTTTCTCCCATCAGCTTACTGGATCGAAGCCTGCACACTATTTCTGCCAGCCCAGTGCACTAATCCTGTGTTACAGAAAGCAGGACGTGGCTCAGCCTTCAAAGCCAGAGGGATGCAGCTTATGAGAAAGTGGAAGCAAAATTCTGAATCCTGGCAACACAAGGAGCAAGGTAAAGTAAGGAAGCAAGCAGGTGGCTGCTGGGTGTACAGGGATGTCTGCTCTTCGGAAAGGTTTCATGGTATGTCCCAACATTTATACAGGCTCTATCCAAAGTCCTCCTCCTGTGACACAGCATCTGCCACCCAACACCTGCCTCTACGTGTGTAAAGTGAGTGGAGCCCTTGTTGCCTCCTCCCCTGCAGCATCTATCAGCCAAAAGCAACACACTGACCAGAGCTAAGGTTAAGACTTGGTCCTCAGGGAAATATGTGCTCCTGCTACGGAAAAGGAGCACTGGCAGCAGTAACCAGCAGCCCTCTCCTCTCACTACAGGACAAAATGTTCAGCAGCAGGCATTGCTCCTCCGGGAACCCAAGGTCTTGCTTTGCTTGTCAGGTATGCCAGTGGAAAACCTCAGCCACAAATGCTCAGCCCTGGAGCAGATCTGTAATCAGCTACAAACATCCTCCCAGGGTCAGGCATACAGAGGTGTGTTTTTCCTCAGCTGGCAATAAAAACATTTCGTTGCATTGCTGCTGTAAAATTATCACGTTGATTTTTAGCACCATTCAAATCCTACCTGGCAGACAAAGATTACACTGACAAGATTTCTGTCAGGTTGTTCTGGTGTGCAGGGTTTCAAACTCATTCTGCAAGTCTATTAGAAAAAACAGAAACCTATCTAAAAAATACCACAATAAAGTCATTTTTGCTACATAAATACATTTAAAAATACGTTGCTTTAAACAAACTGTGCTTTTTTTAGAAGCCTTCCTGAAATTAGATGCTTCTACCCAAACTTGGATAACTTGGCCTCGATGACAGACTTGCTTCAGGCCAGCAAATAAATGATTTCATAGCCAATTTACATCCCCAGGGCACAATGAAACAGATTGCCATTTCTTACCCTATTGCTTTCCCAGGAATAAAGCGAACTTCTCCAAAAGGCAGGGATTTGTCCACACCAAGCTTGATTCTGCAGATTCAGCCAGACAAGTCCAAGCAGTTTGGGCAGAAGCATTGGGTAGATGCATTTTGGAACTGTGCTTCAGTTTTGAGGCCAGTAAGTGCTAACAGAATATTCACATAAATTCCCTTAAAGGTGCTTGGTCTTATTAATTAATAGTCATTTATCTTTTCAGGTAAGAAAAAAAAAAAAGGTCACTCACCCAAAAAACCGCAGTGTCCCCATCCCTTCCAGGACTCACTGCTACAAACACGTCACTGACCCTACAACAGTCACTGGGGTTCTGCCCCTGGTTTCAGAAAGGTCACATTTCACTCAAGTCCCTGAATACTGAAAACTCTCTTCCTGAAACTAAGCCTTGCATTCTGCCCGGTACATCCATTCAGCACACTCAGACTCTGCAGCTCCTTAAATCTGAAGTGGCTCAGCTCTTTCAAATACTCAAACTTTCACTGCTTTCCTTAAAACCACGGCTTTAAACTGATTCAGTTAAACTTGTACCAACCTAAAACAGACATTCTTACCTGGATTTAAGTCTCATTTAGACAAACTTGCAGTGGCCGCTGATCAAGTGAAACTTTGTAAGTAGAAGGCAGAATTGAATCCAGGTAAGCATGGTCCACTGAGACTGATTTTTAAAGTGAAATTTTAAACAAGTTTAAAGCTCCAGTGGTCTAACTTTTGACATAGATAAACCTCACACTATTGCATCTCTGTGAATTTAAATTGAAAGGTTTAGAGTTTCCAAAAAATCTTAATATAAGAAACATTTGTCAATCAGCAGAAAGCTATGGTTTTCTAAAAAGTCATTCAACGATATTCAATTTACATTTTATCTCACAAGTATCAATAGGGTTATTTGGAAAAGACATATAAAAATCCCTGTTCTGACAGCAGGGTATTAAATGTTACCTTTAGGTTGCTCCACCTGCCTTGAATGTTGTTTTTTCTAAACTAGACTGCCATTCTACCTGATTTGTTTTGTCAAGAAACAATGCCAGTCCTGCACCTCGTTCTCCACAAGCACCACCATCACAAATCCAAAGCTAATCAATTGATTTCAGTGGCACAGCTGAGGACAGAGAGCTGGAAACTAAGCACACAAGTGACATCACAGCAAAACCAACAAATTATGCAAGTAAAAATCTCCCATGCACACATTTCAGATTGGTGTTCCTATCACAGGAAAAGTCTATCAAAAAGTGCAGCACATGAAAAACAAAAATTTAAAAAAAAAAAGCGGGGGGGAAAAAGGCAAGTAAAAAATTTACCTTTGGTAGGGACAAAAGCAGTTTTCCTAGCATGTCTTAAGACCATCTGTTATCATACCCTATCCTATCATTCTGCCTTTGAACCACTATCAAAGGGAGGCCATCCATGTCAAGCAGATCTGAAGCCAGCCAAGGATCACATACTTAAAGTCAGAACTGCAGTGAAGCCTCTCCAGGAAGGAAAAGGTTCTTTAATCTCCCTTTGAAATACTCATTAAAGATCGTCTGAAATTGCTAGGAATGGAAACAAAAACAGTTGACTGGTCCAAAAACCAGAGCAGCCTCAGACGCAAAGGTGACCCTTGCTTTCAGAAGACTGAAACTGCAGATGAATCATGCTAAAAAAACCCAACGCAACCCAGCTTCGCTGGTGGCTCCCTGCAGCCCCCAACCCTGGGCCTCAGAGCCCCTCAGCTCCCTCCTTCCCCCCTGGAGCAGCCCCCCTGAGCCTCCAGCGGCTGTGCCAGGCCAGCTGGCTCCCGAGGCCCTGCATCCCGGAGACGGCTCTCAGCTCGGGCAGCCGCGGGCACAGCAGAGCCTCCCACGGGGACACTGAAGCCAGGCGCTGGCTGTCCTCCAGAGCCCGGCCTCGGGAGGAGAGAACCCCTGGGAGACTCAGTCCTCTGCAAGGCCCAGTTAAAGCTCAGAGTCTGCACTGAAACTTTTGGAGACGGCGTACAGGAAGGATGCCAAAACCTGCCGGTGTTTTGCTTTGGGGCCTTCTGCGCGGGTTGTGGCTGTGCTGACACACTGAGAGGCGTGCTCTCTCCGGCACGGCTAACGCGGGCGCGCGCATTCAGCCGGTCCGCCCTGTTCCGAGCCAGGCCTGGGCCTGGCAGTGGAGCTGCAAATCATAGGCGCTTCTGGCAGGAAGCATCGCTCTAGCACGTGCTTATCAGTTCCTCTATGGCACAGGTAATGGCAGTTTCACGTACCTTTTGCTTCTGCTTAGAACGAGCGACTTGCAGAACATTCTGGCAACACACACACAAGTATCAAAGCAAGGTATTTCAGGTTTTACACACAACACAAAACTACAATTACTACAGTATTTAATGCACACCAGTAGGAAAAGTTCCTAAAAAATACTTGTGCAGTTTTTGTGCCACGGGATAGGTAATGGCTATTTCGCAGAAATAGATCGAACTGGCTCCATTGGAGCAGCAGTATAAATATTCAAAATAGAAGTAATAATAGGCCCTGATATGGAACTTCTCTCCTTTTTTTCCTTCCCCTTATCAGCAGGGACACGCTCTGCTTAGGAGCAACCGCATCCCGCTGTGAGAGCGGAGCTGCGTGTTTGTGGGGTGGCTTTAGTGACATGTGCCACATTGTTGCAAACACCATTTGACTTAAGGAAGTATTTTAGGCATTTTAGTGGTTGTTATTATTATTATTCATCTCATTAACAACAACAACAACAACAAAAGAAACAAAGACCCAACAAGAGGAAGGTACAGAGGGCTTCCTAATGCAAGAGGATGTCCCACGGGCACAGGTAGGAGAAGGCTGCTCAAACCACAGCTGCAGAGCTCAACAAGCAGCAACACAATTGCTTTCCAGGCTGGAAGACGGCGATGAAGGCGTGTCATCGACTCTCTCGACTGCCTGTCCCTGGGCTCTTCCTTCTTCTCACCAGGGATCTGCCGGCACACACACTGCTCCCGGAGCGAGGCCAACGGGACGGGGCTTTTTCCACAGGACTTCGCTGCCACGCACAGTGCAAGAGCTGCCAGTGCCTCCACGTGTTCGGTGCAGCAAACAAAGGAAACCAGGTGCTGAGCTGAATGGAAACCACGGGGCGTAAATATTTTCATTGACAACCTTTTTGCCCAAAGAAAATCGGACCGAAAAAATCACTTCCAAAAGCGCAAATGAAATAAAAATTGGCTTTTTGTCTGTGAACAGAACGTGGCTCTCTTCTTTTTTCTTTTAAACTGGAGTTCTTTCATTTCTTGCTATTAGTTTAGGGTTTGGTGTTTCGGGTTTTTTCCTTTCTTTCTGTTATGCAGGGTTTGCTGTACCTTTACTATTATTTGCCACTGTTTGTACCATAGACAAAAACATTCACCTAGCTGGTAGTCTCTTAATACATTTCATAGTAGAACATATACAAGAGGAAAAAACATACCAAACGGATCAGAAGTGATCAGTGCTTAAAGTAAATACAAGAGTTGCAGTGGCAAGAACCCACAGTATCAATACATACAAATGAAGCAGTGATGGTGTTTCTCAGGGGGTGGAATCTGCCTGCATATTAATACAGACTTATACAAAATCTAGCAGGGATATTGGAACAATGAATAGCTAAACTTTCACAATAACTTAAGATCTGTGAGCGAGTCTGCATTGAAGGTATTCCGCATTTTAAAATGTGCCATCTCTGTCTGTGTCTTCCTCCCTCCCAAAGGAGGGGTGGTGAATCCACACGATCTGTTATCAGGCAAGTTCAACTGCTTAAGATGACAAGTATCTGGCCAGGTCCAGTGTATTCTTTAAAGAATGGCAAATTATGACTTCAGTAACTATGTCTGTGCAAAATATGCCTCTTTCCTCTTAAAGAAACCAGTGTCTGTAACTCATTTAGAAAAGTTTTGACATGTACTTACGTCCTTCTCAGAACGAATAAGACATGAACTACTGAATCCCCCCAAAACAAAAAAATCTGATGAAGCAGAGGAAGTTCTGACCTTCCATTTCCACATGCAGACCATTAAAAACCAGGACACCTCCTTGGTAGCCCTCCTGGGCTGGCAATCAAACTATTGCTTGGAAATAACAAACACCCTAGTACTAAAACTCCGACATTCATAGTAAAATGGTAGCAGTGTTTACCCTTTGAATCCAAATTTAGCTTGCACTCCTCATCACACCTGTATAAGGTTAACTATTTATAGTAAAAAGTCATCAGTTTTTTCCTTGACGATCTTCTTTTATCCATTCTTATGCTGAGTACCTTGAATTGCATTTCCATTTTACACTGCCCTGTGGCCTTTGGATTGTTACAGGAGACCCAGCACTCAGAAGGAGAAGATGCAGGAGAGGATGCTGATCTCTGGCAAGTAAAAAAAAAAAAAAAGAACAAAAACAACACCCCCACCCCCAAACAAACAAAAAACCCCGCAAACCCAAAACTAAAAACTAAAAACGAACAAAAAACACCCCCCACAACTGAAAAAAAATTCCCATGATTCTCCTCGAAAGTCAACCTCCGTATGACGTACCCTCTTCTGCATTGTAGCAATAGTCTTAAGTCATAAATTAATTAGTCTTCCACCAAATAACTTAAAAAAAGAAGGAATTGTAGCAGACCAGTTTTGACTGGCTTAACGCCAGTTAGCAGCCAGTTCATCTTGAGTCCCAGTCACACTGTTCAAAAACTGAGCTAGGAAATCACATGAACGTTGGAAGGAACTCTTCACATCAATGAAGGACTGTTCCAGGCTGTGGGGGCCAGGGAGAGGACAAACCTAGATGGGGCCACGGGTCCTATGAACAGTGAACAGGATATAGGTCACGACTTGGAGGTGCACTGCATCCAGGAGATGCCAGCCGTGGCTCGTATTGCACAGGTAAAAAGGAAGCTCCTCCCGACAGTCTGCCACAGTCTGCGTTAGTGATCTCTGCACATTGGCAAGTTCACAAAAGTGAAAACATTGAATTCTGTCATGATGGAGAAACACAGGAAGATGCCGTAAAGGGAAAGGCACACACACCCTAGCTTCTTATCCAGTTTCCATTTGTTCATGTGGACACCAAAAACCTACAATAAACACAGAGTAAACCACCGCAGCAGGAACATATTCAATACAGTGATAAATCCCCTCCTCAGCTACAGGAGCCAGAAGAGGGCTGTCCCCTTACTGATGATGATTAGTTGGAAGCAATCACAAACTGCAGCGAGCTGAAAACCACAGCTCAAGTAAATCAGAGCAGCAGTCACATAAGCCACCCCGCCTTACATCACCTCACCTTAAGTTTCCGCAGTGAATTTAATTTTGGCAAGAACAATCCCATTTAATTCAATCAGAAATGGATTTACAGGCCACGTTCCTTTTTTTTTAAACTCAAAATGCTTCATGTGCTCCTCTGCATCTCAATCTAGAGCCACACAGTCTAAGACTGCTTGGCTTTGCATAGTTTGCTCCCACCAAAGATTAAAGTCTTGTCTATGTGGGAACTGTGCTGGCGTGCATTGCACGGGATGCCCCCCTTGTTTCAAGATTTGGAAGATGTCTCATCATTTCTCTTCTATCATTTCTGGGAAAGGTCAGGGAACACGAAGCACTGATTTCAATGGAAACATTGTCAGGCACTGTTTTTCTGCACCGTGTTTTATTTCAGAAGGATCCTACAGAGGGCCAAGCAACCTGCTCAGCATTTTGTGTGCTTGTCTCACAGGAGAATGGAGCTCATCGTGCATCAAGGGACCTGCTTCAGCTCTAGCATAGAAATAACTGACCATTACTAATGGTTCTCCCAGGCTCCTCCCATGGAAAATGTACAAGTAGGAGTGCCGTCCTGTGGGAGTGACAGCTCCTGCAAAGAGCTGGATCAAGGTCTGGGGAAGCTTTCAACAGCAGGGAGCACCCCATCCCGTAACAAAAGACTTTGCAAACACTGTGTTCAGCCGGAGGTGAGAAAGGAGCAGGTGAAGAAAATGTCTATAAAAATCCCTCTTTTGGAAAAGAAGAACAAAAGAGTGTATACATACTGTGACAAAAACTGATGCCAGCAGGAGACCAACAGAATAGATAAGTCCTCTGCTGTTTAACCGGATCTGTAAAAGAAGGAAATTTATCAAACCATCTCACAATTTCAAACAACAATATTCCTCTCTGCTTATATTTCCATAATCCTAAACTGCTGAGTTGCTAAACAGTGGCTTGCAAGCTGTAAAGGCCAAAGTCAGACAATTACATGACAGATTACTCTGCCTACTCCCTATTTTGCCACAGAAGGAGTATTATCAGAGGAGCGTCCTTAGGGCCTGACAGCATTTCGCAGTGTTCCACTTCCACATGAGCTTTGCCATCCCTTGTACTACTATACCATGACATTTTCTTTTTGGCGACTGACTCCTATATAAGTACTGTAAGAACAAACAGGGGGAAGGAAATCTTGCACTCAGTCACCAATTAATGCTTCACAGTGGGGGAAAATAAAATAAAAAAGGACACACACAAGCATCCAATTTCTCCCCTACTCTCACTTTACTTCTTCCCCACTCTTACTCCTCTTGGTGAAGGGAACAAGTCAGTAATCTCAAAACCAGGGCCTCAGGTGCCGAAAAACTGTCTGTGTCAATGCATCACGACACACTAACACAGGCTGGAGGGGATTTAGCACTGAGGCAGATCAGACCAAGAGACAACTTATTGCCAGCAGGGCTGTGTAAGGTACCCAGGCACATCACAGGCTCTGGTGTAGCTGTCTCCACGGCAGAGCCCCAGTTACAGTCACTGGCTGAGAGAAGAACCGAGACGCAGGTCCACAAAGCCGGGACGCCCCTAAACTGCCACTTTTAGACGCTCTGGAGTCTAACCTAAGGCACTCACCTGCATCTGTAAGGCCCAAATACTTTTTAAAACATGATTTTTGTGAGACATAAACCTAATGTTACAAAGGAAGGCTACGAGGAGTAAAGCCACCTCTCCAATCCTGCTCCTCAGCTGGGACCACACTTCTCCTTGGTTTCCCATCCTTCTCTTGGGGAACTTAAATCATTATCCTTTTGGGCATTTTTATATGACCTTCTCAAACAGCATCATCTGCAGCATCATGAGGGGATGATTCAGTGGAGTCTCTCAAGGCACTTCTCCAGGAGCTACTGTGTGGAGGAGATGTCCTTCTAGGGAAGGCTGGCTTCTCAGTGCTCCCACCCTTTCGGTTAGACTAGGAAGAATCCCATTTGCAAGAGAAGCGTGTATTGCTAATGTGACATTGCAGCACCACAGTTTTAAGAACGCAGGATTGCTGATACAGTTGTATCGTTTTGCACCACAGTCAGGAAATCTTTTTCACTCCAGTATTGCTCCTAAATCCAGAGTACTGATTTAGGTTCACTCCCCAGGGAGCACCGAGGGGAGAGTCTGACTTGCAGAGTCAGAAAGGATGATCAGTCCTGACACTTTGAAACTCTGAGCCTGCACTGAACTCTGTACACCCAGGATCCTCTGTGCCGATCCGTGCTGCCCGAGCTTTGCCATTCCCTTCACACACGTTAAAATACCAGCTCACACAAATGGCATGTTTTCCTTCCCTGCTGATTGCTGACATCATAAAAAAGGCTACAGCCATGATGATCTTTTTGCCTGAAAGGTACTGGAGAATTTCTTTAGGATATATGCTGTAAGGTATGGACGGACAGCCGGACCATTATATTCCTATGGCCATTCCATGTAAATACAATATTCTCACCAGACTGCTCAGAGAAATGAAGGATTTGGATTGCTTCAGGGCATGAAGACCGATTTTGGGACTGTCTGCATAACTGAAGATGAAAAATGTCATGATCCCACTGCTATTGTAAACCTCAGAGATGGACCAGCCTGCTCTGCCTCAGTCGTTCCTGTGCATCCACTTCTCCTCTCCCGCTTCCACCCATCAGAATGGCCCACACATAACAGCTAACCCGCATTTCCATTTTACTTATTATAAAGTGCAAAAAAGCCTACGCTAACTCTGTGTAACTAAAATACAAATTTAAAGCTGCCTTCCCTGCGATCCCAAATGAAGAGCAGCTGGCTAAGAAAGACATACTATTTTACAATAAATTCCTGCCTGGATTTTGGTCAGGAATTTTGTTTGACCAGTGCCAATATCTGTAAAAACCGTCAGTATAAAATGTATCAATTGGAAAGGGATCTACAGGAAAAGGAAGCAAATGAAGAAGACGGAATCAATTTAGCACGGAAAATGTCTGGATTTGACTTGAAGTGCAGACGCTGCTTCTCAGTTACAACTTCATCCTCCATGAAACCAACAGAGCATTCCAAAGGCCTCTGTGTCTAATTTGCTGAGGACAGTGCTTCCAAAGAGGGGCGTTTGGGGCTGCTTTCTTCAGACTATCTGCAAGGCTCTTCCTTGGAGGTTGTTTAGGGGAATAAAAGCTGCCACTGGGGATTATTCAAAAGCAGAGAATGTATACTAATTATTTACAGCACTTTTACCAATGTAAGAGCCACACACGTCACGCTGTTCCTATGTGGGCAAAGCAAACCCTTCTGCAGCGTGAGCACCAAGTTCCCCTCGCTGGGTTACTGCACCAGAACACTGGAGTTTCACTCCCGGTTAACAATTCTCAACTTGGGTTTAAGTAGCAACATTCCTGGCCTGGTATCCAGCCCAGCTCCCCCTGCTGGGCAAAGCAAAGACCTATCAATTAACCCAAATAACGAGAAGGTTCCTGTGGCAGCCTTGCCACCGTTTTTAACAGACATCTATCTGCTTCAGAAAGTGACCCTACAGAACCACGAGTGGTTTCCACACAGTGCTGCTGAGTGGTTTTGAGAGAGTGAAATCCAAACTAGGTGGAATCCCCACGGTTCACATATACCTCGTTCCTCTTACTGTACTTCTCTGTTTACCTGAAAGATCCTTCCACTCTCCCCCTGTGCCAGAGGATGCTGAGGTGAGCCTGACCCCGTGTGCCAGGCAAGCGGTGCCTCGTGGGGGCCCCTGCCCGAACCCCCGCAGTGCTCCCTGCAGGCCAAATCCACGGGAATGTTGGTGTGCACAGGGCAACCCCAAAGCACTGCAAGTCCAGTTCATCTGGAATTGCACCCGGCACCCATCTACGGAATCCATCTCCCGGTCATCCCAGGCAAGTGTGCTTTAGGAACAGGCTTACACCAACGTCCATTTGTTCCAGCCGTCCTTCTGACGTTTTCTATTCGCTCCTCGAGTGTCCCTTCTCACGTGCTGTTTCTGTCTTTTTCTGTCCCTTTTCTGCCTGCTCCGTAGCAGGGAGGTGCCATGCATACATCACCTCCTGAGCCTTGGTAGAAACATCTGGAATTCTTCACAGCTTTTCCAGTCCTTTGAGCTCACCAGCAACTTTTTTTTACTCAAACAGTTGCACTTTTTCTTCCAGAAATTCCAGCTGTGATGCGTATCTAGTTCAGCCAAATGAGCTTCCTGACAAACCCTTTCTTTTCCTGCATTTGACTTTGGACTACCTGCTGCTGTTTCCCACATTTCCCATCAGTGTACAGCTCTGGAAATACAGATTTAACTGATGAACTATTCCACTCCTCTGGTAATCACCATAGCCTACCCCGTTTCTTATCATGACTTAACTGTGAGCACAGAAGCTCAGAAGATTCTGAAATTTGAAACAAAAGCTTCAGAAAAATGTGTCCTTGATCTGTCAAATTAGGGCAGAAATCAGTCAAGCAGCCCTCTCATGAGACGAGTGGCATTTCCTGCGAGAGGCAATGGAATACATTTCCTTGGGATATGTGAAAACATGCAAGTTCAGGGAAAACAAGGGCAGCAAAACATTCAAAACTCATGGTGAGGGAGGAGATAATTTCAGGTTTTGGCAAAGACCAGAAAAAGAGTCTCAGATGGAGTCGTCTTAATTATGTAAGGAAAAGCCCAGTCCCCTGTTCATTTACGAACAGGAAATGCCTCTTCCCCAGGAGAAAACATCCCCAGATGAAGCACTCCCTCATACTGCAAGGAGGAAAAATCAGTACTCCCAAACTCCCCTTTGAGGACTGGCTCGTGTCTAGGGGCTGGAGCACGGCAGAAGAATGCTGTTCTGGCTGATCACACACGGAAGGTTTGCACGTTCACAGCCTTCTCTGTCAGAGTTTGAGGGGGGTGACCTCCCTGCTGCTTGTGCAGCAAATGCAAAGATGCTGCCACCAGCTCCAGCCATTCCCATGCTGCTGTGGCAGCCAAGGCTGAAGCTAAACAGCAGAGGAAAAACAATGGAAATCAAAGTTATTCTATTCTTAAGTTCTTTTCTGGCAGCTGCTTAAGGGAAAACAAGGAGCTATTGCCAAAGCCCAGAGTGGTTTTGCTTCAGGGCCCAAATATGACAGAAACTACCCCAGTAAGGAATTTCAGAAGGGCTATGCTTTGTTTCCAGTCCCTCGGCTGAAAAAGCTGCAGGTCTTCGGTATGTCTGGGGATCCTTCTCCTTCAGTGTCTCTGCCTGGCAGTAAAAATTCAGTCTAAATCCTGCATTCCCAAGGTCTTGCCATGACACAGCGGTCTCAGCACACTGGACCTTCAGACATGTGCTGCATTCCTGCACGTTTAAATGGAATTTCCTTCTTAAACTTCTTTTTAGACTCCTAAGAAAGCGTCCCTGTTTTGCTCCATATCACAAAATCCACTTTGCAGAGGGTACATACCTGGAGTGCTGCACGTGGCCGCTCAGGGTATCACGCAGGAGATGCAGGAGCTATGGCTGCAGAGAACTCCTGTAATGCTAGGAGGTTTGGCAGGGACAAACTGCTCTACTACAGTATAATCATCCCAATAATCTCTCTGCCGTGAAGCCAGGGAGCCAGCTTTGTCCTAATGTACCATTCACCCTAGTACCTTGGAATTAAACCAGGGAAAATCAACTGGTCAGCGAGGAGAAAAGCAGTGATGCTTCCCGTCTCCATGTGTGCTTTGCCAGCATTTGCTTCCCTCTGGATTCTCTGTTGCCTAACAACGATTGCACTGGGATTATTCCTGCTGTCTCAAGCTGCTTGTTCGCATGGAAGGAATGTCATGTCTCTCAGACTTCTAATGTACTGTCAAATTTTGCTGAAACTGGCTGAAGTTATCGGGCAGAGGAGCAAACTGGACTGGCATGATTGTACTCCCAAATGCTGACGTGATCAAATTAATCTGGCTGCTTATCCCTAGGCTAAAATTCCTGTTCTCTAAAATACTGCTGGATGACGTCTGGTTTACATGCAAAAAAAAAAAATTCCATAGGGAAGCAACTGGGTGGAAGATATGGAGCAAACATCCTTCCACTCCGCATATGCCAGGTGCACTGGGGAAGGATGCTTTCTGGATTAGAGAGTCAGCAACGTGTCCAGGACTCAGTGCTGGAAGGGAGGAGCAAGTGAACTCTGTCAAAGGACTCTCAAGGTCCAGAGGGACGCTGCTTCTCCTCCAAAAGCCCTGCTGGCCTGCCAGATTAGCTGTGTAACATAACAGAAGGCCAGAGCTGCTGCAGGACGGTGGCCAAGTCAGCAGTGGAGATGGAAGCTCCCTCCAGTGGGAAGCACAGAGGAAGGCAGAATGAGTACCTGGACATTAACGAGCGTTCACAAACAAGAACCCTTAAAATAATAAACATATAGTTGGGTTAGAGACTTGGCATTGTAAAAACAGAAGGGATCTGATGTGGAAAGTTTAATCCTGAACAGATCTGCCTTTTGATGGGAAAAGGACAGTGGCTTGGTCCAAGCCAGGAACTCTGGAACTGACACCTGAGCTGAAGGCAAAGAGTGAGGCACTTGCAGTGTACCCACATCCTAGAGGAAAAAATGTTTCATTTAAAGCAGGAATACAGAAGGAAAACCTCCTTCTCTAAACCAGGTGACAGATGCTTCCAAGATGCAGCCTGAGAATTGTAAGATGGTTTCCCTTTCCTTTCTTGTAACAAGGAAGGAAGAATAAAATAAGTATCAAGCTGAAGCACCCACTGGCAGTGGGGCTGGGGAAGGGGCAGTCGGAAGAGAGGCACTTGAACAAAATGCGATTTAGCAACCCAGCAGCAGGACATCTCTCCAGAGATTCACAGCTTATTTCCAGTTCTGCCATTCACCTACTGTGACTCCAGCAAGCCCATTCGTCTCTCTGACAGGTCCCCCCTCTCGCTCTTTTCCTGACTCGTTCTGTTAGATCACAAAGCTGCCTTTTGCCCCCTCAGACACTACCCCATAGAGTGAGCTTGTTTAAGCAACAAGTCCTGATTCCACGTGAAGCCACTTCAGCGAATGGCTGAGAAGGCGCCGAATGCCTGTGATCACAGGGCACCAGGCTGCTCACACATGTGCACACGCAGCATCGGGGCACACCATGGGGAAGAAGGAGCAAATCTTCTCCTTTTCTGCACAGTAACATGGCAGAACTCTTTACACCAGCATTAGCAGGGAGCAAAATTTGTCCACAGTGGATTCTGAGTCAGGCAGCCTGGAACAAGATACATATGTACAGATTTTACAGAGTATGATGCTAGAGATATACCACATTCTAAAGAAAGCCCAGAGTGGTTAGAATCCCAGAAAAACAAGGCTGGAGGGGGCTTCTAGGAGGCTCTTCTGCAACAAAGTTTGACTTTAAAAACACAGCTTCCACAGAAATTATTACAGCTTGTTTATTAAAATGTGTTTACTTTCAGCAGGAGCTTAACTTTTCCACAGTCCACTTAAACTGAACACTCTAGGGAGGCAATCACGGTTTTCGATCACCACACAAAAGTAATCATGGTCAAGCAAGCCCTCTTTGTCTTCTACACATCTCTCCTTGCCTCTGCATGCAGGTCAGGGGCATCAAGACTGCTTTGAGAAGTTCCCCTTTCAGGGGAGATACCAGAGAGACACATTGGGGTCCTGCCAAACACCAAAGGAGCGGTACTAAATCCTGTACTATTAGCTCAGAAATTACCTGGTACTTCTGACTCACAGGGATATTTAGTGGACAACCAGGCCAGCCTGAGCCCACGAGCCCCACTGCAGTTAGCAGGGCCTGCTCATGCAAGAAGCCCAAGGCTCAGCCTGACAGACCTCAGGAACTGGAGCTCCACGTCTGCTGCCCGCTCTGACCTGGGTGCCAGGGACATCAGCTGCGCTCCCGGAGTAACAACCAGCGTCTTGGAACTCTAGGCACTGTCACCAAGATACACCTGACCCAGCTGATGCCAGCCTTGGCTGGCAACTTAGTAATAACTTCAGTAATTAATTACTAATAACAGGCGGGTGAAAGAGGGGGCTTGCTTTGTTTTAAAGTCCAATTACCCAAGGATTTGGAGAGAAATCCAGGAACAGCAAGTGAGAACTGAGGAAACTCTCTTTTGCTAATTGTGGGGTTGTTTCCAAGACTGCCTTTTCCAACCATGTGATCACACTGTACAATGGACATTTTGGGTGTGCAAAACAGTAGTGATATTGTTATGCTTCCATGAAAGCTGGCTGCTTCTGTTCAGCCACTCGTTTTCATCCTTTTCCACAAGAATACAGATGAGCTACAGATAAACTGCTCATTAAAGAAAGAGATTTTATTCCTACAGCATTGCTTCCCTATGGCACTCCTATATTCAAGAAGAGGGAAGATCTGAGGAACCAAAGGCTGGTCAGCCTGACCTTGATCCCTGGGAAGATGATGGAGCACATAATCCTGGGAACCACTTCTAAATACATGAAAGAAGAGACATGAAGATTTATGGAGGGGAAATCCTGTTGACCCTGCCTGACAGCCTTTTATGACAAGGGGGACTTGCTGGGTGAGGGGAGAGCAGCAGACATTGTTTGTGTTGACTTTAGCAAGGCTTCTGGATTCCTCTCAAACATCCTCAGGGACAAACAGAGGAAGAACAGCCTAGATAAGTGGACAGTGGAATGGCCTGATAACCAGCTGAAGCACCGTGCTCCAAGCCCAGCTGGGCGCCAGTCACTAGGGCCTTACCCCAGGGGTCAGTACTGCTTAGTGTCTTTTTTAATGAACTTTTGTTGGGGATGATGGGGAGAGAGAGCAGCCTCAGCAAGTTCACAGCCCACACAAAACCAGGGAAAGTGGCTGATGCTCTGAAGGGCTGTGCTGCCATACAGAGGGACCTGGACAGGCTGGAAAAATGTGCAGGCAGCAAACTCATTAACATCCACAAAGGGAAATGAAAAGCCCGGCACTTGGGAAAGAATAACTCCACGTATCAGCATGGGGCTGGCCAGCTGGAAAGCAGCTTGGCTGAGGAAAACCTGTTGATCCTGGTGGACACCAAGCCGAAGTCAACAATGCACCCCTGTGACATGGAGCACCAACAGCATCCTGGGCTATATCAGGAGAAGTGTTGCCAGCAGGGAGAGGAAGATGATCCTTCTCTGCTCACATCTGGAGTGCTTGGTCCAGTTCTGGGCTCCTCAACACAAGGAACATACAGACTTCTAGGAGCAAGTCCAGCGAAGGCCCACAAGGAAGATTTAGGGGATGGCAGCATCTGACATACAGAGAGGCTGAAAGAGCTGTGACTGTTCAGCCTGGAGAAGATTCAGGGGGATCTCAGCAATGTGCATAAATACCTGATGGGAGATGACAGAGAAGGTGCAGCCAGACTCTTCTGAGTGATACCCATTGAAAGGACAAGCGGAACCACACAATTTTAAACACAGAAATCCCATTTAAATATAAGAATGCTTTCTCACTGTGAGAGTGCTTAAACAACAAAGCAGACTCCATCCTTGGAGGTACTCAAGACCCAACAAGACAAGGTCCTACGCGTTCTGCTCTAGCTGACCCAGCTTTGAGCAGAGGGCTAGGGACTAGATAACCTCCAGAGGTACTTGCCAAGCTCAACAGTTCTATGACTTTCCCATCTTTTAACTCTGCATTCACTCAGTGACTGAAAACAGTCTTCCCTCTGTCCTACATGGCTGTCTGAGTGCTGTCCAGGTAACAGCAAGAGCCACAGCGACTTCCCTCTAGAACTAGGTGGCATCTCCCGCTTTTCCTTCTCAGAAGGAAGCTTGCAGCAACTCTGGGGGTAGGGGTTGGCTCTTTTTTCACTTGGGAAGTAAAGGATAAGTTCACTGGTGTTGGGTAGTTTTTTCTTAAATGGGAAAGCTCTGTAGGGTTTCCTGCTGACAGTCACGCTCTGAAACACCCAATTATTTAACAGTTTCCTTCACTTTCTGGTGTGTTAACAGTTTAGCAAAGCCAGAACTTTTCTTACCAAAAGCCCTACAGCTCTCATCTGTATTTTATGTTTCACCTGTGAAACACACACCTTTATGTGTTTATCCCCTCTGCCTTATTAAAAACCAGGTCATTCTTACTTGGAATATATTCAGGAGTATGAAAATCCAGTGCACTCTAGTGAGCTATCTTATTTCAGCACAGACTTCTGTCTTCAAGGAAGAAATGGAAGTACTTGTCCTTAAAAGGATGGGAAATGTCCAGTGACAATTAATTTCTACTTCTCCCATACCGTAACAGAGAGAACTACTTGTTTTTTCAAATAAAATCCACAGAATTTTAGACCTTTTTATTTTCCTAAATAGATCCAGGTTATTAAAAATAAACAAACAAATAAATAAATAAACAAATAAGTAAGAATAACGTAGGACTCACGTATGATCCATAGTTCACTGCTAGGGTCTGCAAAGCCCATGGAAGGCCTAGGCCAATTAAAATATCAAAAACATTGCTTCCGATGGAGTTGGACACGGCCATATCCCCCATACCTGCAGGAGTGGAAACCACATGCACTCAGACATGTCTCAGCGAAGTCTTGTAGCTTTAATCTGAGCTAATCCAGGCAATTTTCACCAAAGGCCAAGATTTATGGAAGACGCCCCTCACTCCTGCCATTCCCTTTCCCACGCCGCCATACAAGGCCAGCAGGCTTTAAAGGGGCTTAATCCACCTTCCAGGATAATCTGAGAATTCCCCTCCACTAATCCTCTGCTGCTGTGCTAGCTGTGACCTGCCAGCCCCCTGGTGCCATGTTCAGGGGGGCTTTTGATGCTTTACTGTGACCACGACACATGAGCTTCTGTACTGGACTGACTGCAAAAGGTCTCTGAAAGGTCTGTTCAGCAGCTGCTTATTTCAGTGAGGAGCTGCTAGTTTTGCTCCCCAAAGTAGTACTGACTACTTGCTTTTCCTCTTTAACACACCTGTTGCTGGGGCCACGAGTATGGGGGAGCTGCTTTCCTGAAAAACAGTAGTATCTCCCAGTCCTTATGACTGTGGAGAAAAGCTGGAAAGTGACCTGAAAGATTCTTACGCCATTAAATAGTTCTATACCACTGAGATTCAAATCAAGAAAATTACTGGGATTACTGGGGAAGGCTTGAAGGTGACAATACTGCCAGAAATTGTCCCACACGGCTGTTAAGAACCTGTTAACTGCTTTGCAATGGCAGCACAATTTATTTCCTCCTTTGTTCTTGTTTTAAATTCCAGGCTCGTGAAAAGGGCTCTGTATATTCTCACGTTCAGGAAACATCTGTGCTACCTGAAAAGGGGGAGAATGTAAGGACACACTTCCACAGCAGGATGCCATCCCTGAGATGACCTACCTTGCCTGGCCACAATAAGGCTTGCCATGCAGTCTGGCACGCTGGTTCCTGCGGCCAAGAAAGTGATGCCCATGATCACGTCTGGAATTCCCAGTGTGTACCCAATGATTGTCACCTAAAGAGAGGAAATTAAAATATCAAGCTGTTTACAAGAATTAAGATCCAAGACCAGCTTGGCCCAAATCTGCAAGATGCTGTAAGACAGAGGGTATCTCAGTGCAAACTCATGCTTCCTTTAAACTGAGGCAGTGACAGGTTTATTCATCAACTGGCAGAGGATAGCACTCACCTGCTGTGTACACTCTTAGGTTAGTTGCTCCATACATTTCATCCACAGTTTTCCTGATACTAACCTGGAAAAGAGACTATATGGTGGCCCACTACCCTGGGTAACTGTCTCCTGATCTTGGATGAAGTTTATAAACATTATTATATACAAAGAGTAGCTGAGCAGACACAAAACTACCCTGGGGTCCTACTTCTGCAGGATTTTGACTGAATGTCACGCTATTGTTCACGCTGAGTTCAAAGTGCTTTCATTCACAACTCCATGTCTCTCGAGCTTGCTTGCTCCAAGAGAATTTGAAAAGTTGCTGTGGCCAGATTGTCACTCAGCACCCCTCAAACTACCATGCAGGACTGGGAGACGCTCCACTGCTGCAGCTGTAATTGTTTCCCAAGGTAAAGAATCTGGATGAAGTGCCAACCCTAAACAGAGTTCAAAGGCCATGGCTACTGGCCCCTAATTTTCTTCTCTGAGTGTGGACAGGTCCAATAGAAATGGAAGCAAACCTAAGGTTTCTCACCTGAAAATTCAGGTGTGTAGAACTTCCTATACATTTCTCTAGACTGACAAACCCCTCCTGTTGCTTCTCCCAGGCAGTGGTTTCTGGGTTAGTTGGTACGTACCATCCACACCATCATGTAAGAAAAAGCTGCAATCCACAGGGTAGAAGAAGCAAAGGTGACCATGAACCATTTTTCCAAGTGGGGTTTGTTACAGTTGGGCACTGTGAAGTACAGGACAAAACTCAAGGGCCATGTGAAGACCCACTTCAACATTTCTATCTTGCCAGCTGCCAAACAACAAAACAAAGGGAAACAATCACAAGTCAAGTCCGCTGTATTTCAGAACGTTATTATTTTGTTAGCATGTGCAAGCAAGATGCCAGGGACACCTCAGCTGAACTGTTATGCCAACATACCATTCCTTATTCAAAAAATCACGGTGTGACGGCAGATAGGAGGGGAGAGACAGGCACGGGAGTACGAAGGGCATCCCTGAGAGTTTAAGTAACGGGTCAGAGCACACATGCTCCCTTCCCCTGGTCAGATTCTTACAGAAACCACATAAAATACAAGTTCAAGAAAGAGATCTGATCTACCTTCAATCACCTAATGGGAGGGTACAGAAAGGATGGGGGCAGGCCCTTCACAAGGGAATTACAAAATTCCCTGCTCAAGGGAATTACAAAAGCCAATGGACCCAACTTCTAGTAAGGGAAATTCAGAATAGATGCTACACCAAGTTGAGCATTTTCTCTTTTTTTCCTACTGTGGGGGTGGTCAAACATTGGAACAGGTGCCCCAAAGTCTGTGGGACATCCATCCTTAAAGATAATCAAAACTGAACTGGACACAGGCTTGGAGGACCTGCTCTGAGCAGGGGCTGGAACCAGAGATCTCCAGAGGTCTGTGCCAGCCTTTCATATACCGTGAAAGTCCATAGGACGTCTGAACCATTCTCCTTAAGGCTCAGGTCTTTTCCTTACTCAAACTACAGAAATGCTGTTTGAGTGAGATCTGAGCAGGAGTTCCCAAAATTGTATCTTGCCTGTAAAGGGCAGGACCAGTCCCTACAGTATTCCAGCTTGTGTGCAACACAGCAGATCTTGCCAGCTATGGCAACTGTGGCTCAAAGGTAGGGCAGGGATACGTTCCCATCACCGCAGGACCAGAGCCCTGATGTGGTAAGAGGGACTAGGCTAAAAGGAGATCTCCACCTCCACCTGCAGGTGCAGTGCTCAGCAGCCTGAGGCACCAGTCACGCAGCTGCTCTGATGTTCCAGGCCCTCCATACAGAGCGAGAAGCACTGCGGCACTGCCTAGTGAACAGCAGGAAAGCAGAGGCACTCAGGACCACCCCGTGTCTCTGCCCCACATCAGCATCACCAGTGCCTTGCCCACACTAGCACTGCACTTTCCAACCGAGGTAAGAGCACACCTCACTTCCCAGCAAAGGTATGTCCTAGCTATGGACACATCTGACCTGCACTCAGGCTCCCTACCAGCAGCCCAGACACCCTCAGCATCCTCCACAGTGAATAGAGACCCTTCTCTCTGGAGGGTGAGTCAAGTTTTGGGGGCAGAACCCACCCTGTGGAGATTGCTGCATCTCCCCTCTGATTGCAACAGCAGCACGGGGCCAACCCAGGAGCTGCAGCAGAGGTGTGCCCAACCCCCAGGAGCCTGCACCCTGAGAGCTTCCTGCCGCTTCCCAGTTCCCCTCCTCTTCTACATGAGAACAGGAGCCTCACTGCAAAGCGAAAGCTGATGGAAGCTCTCAGAGACACTTCTACCTCTACATGTGTCTGCAATGCTTTCCAGCATATCCAAACCAACACCACACAAACCCAGGAGCTTCTTACTGGGTAGGTCAAAAGGTGTATATGGCCCTTCATGGTCGTCATCATCATCATCATCTTCTTCCTCTTCCTCGTCATTTTCATTGTTCTCGTTATCCTCATTCTCGTTCTCGTTCCCGGCCTCGGCCACGTCCTCGTCCCGCCGTGTGCCGTTCACGCCCCGCTCGGCGGAGTTGCTGGGGCCTGTTCCATTCTCCACCACGTGCTTGATGGGTATTTTGATTGCTACTTCTGACTCACCGTTGGTGTAAGTCCTGCTGTTGATCAGCCTCTGTCTCTGTAAATAAAGGCAAAGTCTTGCTGCAAGACAGATTTTTTCAAATTTGATTTTTTTTAAGTGAAAGGGAAGAATAGAGAAAGAGAGATGTGTAGAATTCTTTAAAAATTTATCTTTAAAAGCAAAAGGAATGATTTTCATCGGGTACAACGTGATGCTTGCTTGCAGACCACTAGATAAATGTCACATGTACAACTTCTACAAGAGAAGGTCCAGTGGCTGTGGAATTGACTCCAGGAGTACTCCAGGACCAGTGACATACAAAGTGCAGTCTCAGGGTAGTACCATATTATTAAACAGATCTGTGCAGGTGGCACCCCCTGTGAGCAACAGCTCCATGTAACATAACTGCACAACCTCTGCTAAAATCTCCATGGGGACAGAGAGCAAGGGGTGATTTAGTGAAGTCAGTGTCAGAAGGATAAAATCTGGGAGAGCGCTAACAGGGATCCAGAAGAAACACCAGAGGTGCATTTCAAGCCAAACACTGCTACAGGAATAGGCAAATTCTAAAGGAGAAGGGCAGGTGGGGGAGATAAAAGACACACCTCGTTGATTAACATGCGGCTGGCCATGGAGAGACGTGTTTTGGGAGGGAAATGGCTGGTTATCATGATCCGGAGCCCAGCCTCGGAAAATGAAAGCTGGTGCGGGTAGGCAGAGAGCAGCTCATCAACCATGATCACTGAGGCTTTACGGTGGAAATTTCCTGCAGCCAAGGAACAAAAACAAATTGAGGTCTTCTTCCAGCAGTCTCTCCCTATGCTCTATGTAGCTCTCAGAAGAATAAACTCCTGGGTTCCAGAAGCTCTTTGTAAGAACCATTCCTTCAGCTACACCATTCAAAATAAAGTTCATCAGTCCTTAATTTCCGCCTTCTATACACCTTATATTCCTGTTTTTAAATAAATTGTCAACATGGTATCACCACTCATGCTCCTTACAGAGAACTAAATCTGCTCTGCACAGTTTATCACAGGCCTGCACTAGGCAGACCACTGCTTCAACAGCAGCTATCCCACCAAGGCAGTTACTCCCAGTTGTAACCTACACTTCTGTGAGGATACTGTCCTCATCCACCACTAACTGTGCTCCTGCAAGGTATCAACTTAAACGAAATGAAGATTCCTGCACCCTGCTTGCAGCTCACAGCTGGGAACTGCCACCACACCCAGCAGCAAGTGCATGTGCCAGAGCAATCCACAGCGTGGGAGCTAAGGGACAGGGAGACAGAGGCAGGTCCCGGAATCGTGTTCCTCCTGGGGCACAGTGCCGATGCCCATTGCCTCTGGGGTTCATCCTTCCTGCACCTGGATAACACCTTGGGCTGTGAATCCCGTGCTAGGACTGGGACTTGGCAGCAGGGAGACCTGAGGCCTCGCCCAACACGCTTCTGCGCTGCTTTATTAAAACCAGAGTTTAACACTGGCAAATGTTTTGTGGCATTACCATTTTTAACCATCACCGTTAGTCTCACAGAAGACTATCTCCTTGGCCTTCATGTCACTTTTTTTTTCCTACCAAGGCTTCCATGCATTGGGGTAGATAAGTGAGCTCCTCCGTATAAAAAAAAAAACCTAACAACAAAAACCAAACAGCTTTTCCTTGGGAGTTTTTCCACACTGGCGCTTGTTGAATGGCACCTCGAAGAACTGCCTGAAACACAGAAATCTTTCTGTTTCAGACTTTTCGGTCCTCTGTTAAGAAAAGGCTTCAGAAAAGGCCTCAGAAGACAGTGTCTGAAACCCTCAGGCACCCCATTGCAACAGGTGCCGTTGGTGGCCCTGTGCCCCCGGCTGGGACACAAAGCAGCACCACTTGCCTTTCCGGGCCTCCCATGGCCCAGTGCCAAGGAAATACAGGAACAATCTGCAAGAAGATGAAGCAATCCTTTCGTCTTCCTTTCTCAGCCAGTGTGAGTAACCGCAAGTGTCCAAATCAAAAACCCCATACCAGCAGAGTATGCAAAGACACATTGTGGGGACATTTAAACCAAATCCCACAATCAGAACTAACCCTGAAGCCACTGGGTAAAGCTGGATGTGCAAGGCCTGAGTTTGTGCTCACTTTTCCCAGTCTAGCTTTCCTGGTACAGAACTGCCAGCACAGTTCTGCTGTGGAGAGCTCCAGGCCACAGAGAGCCGTCCCCATAAAAGCAGCTTCCCCAAATCAGAGTGCACAGCACCGCTAACAGCCTTCCCTCTGCAACAGGCCTGTAACTGAGAGCTGGCAGACTCCAGGCACTTGTTAACAAATAGCAAATAAACCCCACTATGTTTCATGTTTAACTGCTTACTGCACACAGACTATGCCTCTCAAGCACCATTTGCAGGAAAAGAAACCTATTTTTGGTTGGGTGGGTGGGTTTTTTTGATAGACTAGCAGAACAAAAGAGGCAGCCCATCTGTAGGAAGAGACCAGGACTGATTTCAACAGGATGGAGCTTCTTCTCAGGCTAAGTCAGTGCCTCAGGGAAAAAGAAGGTGTTATTCCTGAGGACAGGTACATATACATCCCAAGCAGATACCGCACATGCTTGTCGACTGTTTTAAAGACAAAAAAAATCCATTGCAAATACAGTTTAGCACATCCTTGCAAATGCAGACACTGAACTACTGCTGCTGAGCTACAGGACAGGGGAATTTTTTTTAAGCTGAAGAAACACAACCATTTTTATACATGATTATGACTACAGTGAAATCTGGAACGGATTTCAGCCGAAGTGAAATACCGTGAAAGACCACCTACATGGAAAAGTTGGGCATGGTAAAGACACCCTGTGCAGTAAGAGCACAGTTCCCGGACCCACACACAGAGTCCCCACCCTCACTTCGCTGGGGATAAAGTGTACACTGGTCTAAGTAGGGCCTTTTTTCTTGCTCAGTTGATGTCCCTTTGGAGTGGAGTTTAATCTAACTGGAGATGATGTAAATGGGCCACTTCAGTGCAGAGTAACAGTGCCCACAGCAGGACCTGAAATGGCTGTAACAGGTTAGATTACCAGCCCCTGGGCTTGAAGGAGTCCTTACAGCCAAGCACTTGTCCAGCAGCAGGAATCAGCCACCTCCAGCGGCACAGGATGTGGTGGCCGGGATCACCACACCGTGCCGCTCATCTGGAAGGGGGGGTTCTAAAAGGGCCACCCTGCCTGCTCCTGTTTCGTGGCTCACAAGACAGCAGCAGTTCCCATGTGTGAGCAGGGACAGAACACCCAGAATGATGCAAGCGAGAGGGTGACTTACTGGAACAGTTACCTTTCTTTAGTAACACCACTGTGGCATCGCAGTTGCTGTTGTCGTCCATTTCCGTGTTACTTGCTAAACCGTTCACCATATTTGCAGAGTTTTTTGTCTTCCTCTCAAAGCAGTGATGGATGGTTGAGTTGTACCTGCACAAATGAAACAAACTCAGGATGTACCTTCACTTCTTGACAGTATTCCTTTCCTAGACTTGTATCCTGTGCAATACAGCTAAGGGAGGGAAGAAAACTCCTCTGGTTTTAAGGAGCATCCCAGAGCTCCAGCTAAGTTGTACACCATGCAATCTCTCTGTACCCAGAAGGCTATGAAAGACAGAAGCCATGGATCTTGAATGTCATACATGTTTATGTGTTAGGTGTGATGAATACTCTGTATCATGAGTAATCTTTGCTTGTCATCATCCAAGTGTACTTTTCATCACATAATCACACTTGAGTATCAGCATTATTTTACTGGGAGGACTCAGCATAGAAACACAACACCCTATGCTAAATTAATTTCATTTTTCGCAGGGGTGGGGAATAATCCTTGTTTCTTGGAGCACCCAGGAGCTGACACAAATATGAGCCAAGGCTCTCCCTGTGACACTCAAAGGCAAGGGCAGGCCCCTATGAACACCTAGCCGAGGTCCCTAATCAGGGTGACAACCTTTCAAGCTATATCCAAACAGGTCTGAAAAGCCTGCTCACACTACAATGTTGTCTTCCGGAAAAAAAAAAGCAACAAAGCACATATTACAACTGTCTTGCTGGTCAGTTAATTGTTGCAAGGGTGAAGCTATGCTCCATGTCAAAATTTCTATTTATTAGGTGAATTCTGACTTGTGTTCCCTTCAGCCAGCCTGACTGTTTAGCTGTTCTCACTGAGAATTACTCTCACAATATTTACTCTATTCATCATTTCAAAACAAATCTCTAGTCTTACTTGTGGAGACAAGACCACTGGTGTGCTTGGCAGCTGGTAGGTTTTGTTGAATGTTCCAGCTTAAATTTGGGTTTCCTTTCCACTGGCTTTTGAAAACAAGACAGGAGGAGGGGAACCAAACAGCAGAACGGACTAGTTTTACTAGCAAGAACTTGTGTGAGAGAAGTCACACAGGCCAGACGCTCAGAAAATCACTGCCAACTGTGCTGTAGTTTTATCACGGGTTTCCAGGCAAGCAAGAACTGCTGCCAAGCTTTGCATCCATAAAAAGTAGTCTGGAATCTCACTCCTGCTTATTTCTGAGTAGGGATGCTAAAGTGAAGTCAGAAGAGACTGTTTTGGTGGGACTTGAGGATGGATCCAAGTCTCTGCTCTGCCACAGATTTGCTGCATTAGCCTGGGTCAGTTCACTCAGGGCGAGATCCGTACAGCACAGATTCACAGGATAGTTAAGTTTGGAAAAAACCTCCACAATTTACAAGTCCAGTGTTAATTCAGCACTGCCAAGCCCACCACTAAGCCATGTCCCTAAGCGCCATATATACGCATCTTTTAAACCCCTTCAGGGACGGTGATTCCACCACTGGCCTGGGCAGCCTGTTCCTGCGCCTGACCTTTTGGTGAAAAAAGTTTCCCTAATAGCCAAGCTGAACCACCTCTGGCAGAACCGAAGGCTGTTTCTTCTTCTTGTTGTGAGGGCTGGGTGAGGCAAGGGGAAGCAGGGAGCCTTAGGATACAAATAAGCTGAGGGCACATTTGACTTACTTCATTATAAAGATGTAGATGACATACATCAGCACTAAGACTAAGGACTCCCACCTGGAAACAAGAGCAACACATAAACGCATCAGAGCAGGGCACGGCATAAGCTGCCCCTGACCAGCTATTGTCCCATTTGCCATGCCACAAGTGTGCAGAAAGGCTTGACCCCCCTGGGCTGCCTTTACATTCCTCTATAGAAAAGGGATGCATAAAGAAACGGCTCACACATCCATGCGTGATGGCCTCCTTTATTTTCTTTACTTCTGTAATTTTACTTGGCCAAACTGACCTGTCAGCTAAGAACAAGTGACAAAACCCAGGAGTTCAGTGAGCGAATTGCACACCCAAGGACCACCAACATTTCTGTGAGGACAACAACCGTGGCATGTGGCCATGGGAGGGGAGCAGTCACCCTGCTCTGACTGCAGGGGTGTGAAGCAGGGTGCTGGGCTTTGTAAAGCCGATCACGCTGAGACAACCCGGGCAAGGGGCAGCTGCTCTGTCGCTACTGCTGCTGCATGAGCACTGAGAATGCAGCAGGCAGCAGTTCAAAATGCTGATGAGATACTGGTAGGTTTTTTCCCCCTGCTGTTTCTGTGTCAAACTAGTGAAACAGTAAAATTTGTATGAAAACAAATGATAATACGACTTTTAGAGCTTGTTTCTAGGTAATCTTTTCCATTGACCAAAGCGCTGTATTCTGCATAGTTCCCTATGGCAAACTGCTAGTCCTTGTGGAAATCATCCATTATCAAACTACTATATGCTAAAACTCATCGAACATTTTCTCCACAAGGATTTTGAGATACTGCACTAACTATATCAATGTCTCATTCCCTGCTTCTGAAGATTCAACACTCAGCTTCTGCGCTATGGTTTGGGGTTTTTTTTAAGAGCACAGTTAAACACAACTGGCCCTCAGGTGAATTTCAGTTAAAAAAACACACAAGAAGTCAACACAGAAAACCAGGCCATTGCAAGAGTGGGAGTTTGAAACCTGCCTCTGAAGTGGGCAAGAGCCAGTGAGGGAAAACACCAGCCTAAGCAGCCTGACGCTCCCTAGTGCTTGTAATCCAAATGACACCAGCTGGGAGTGACACCAAAGCCGATGCTGTCACCTCCCCTGCCACCTCCAGCTCTGGGATGTGCTGGAAACAAAACCGTGAGACCAAAGCAACTGAAAAGTGTCCAAAGCCCTCCTAGACCACCATACCTACTGCACTGCACTTAAGCACATTAATAGGGATATTTAAATTTTTCTTTTATTTATTTAAACTGGCCATTCATTAAATTATGAAAAATCCAAATATACACTTATTTATGACTGCTTGGGTGTCCCCTTCTGGTGCACACAAAGCTCTGCTGAGCACACTGCCATCCCCAAGCTGCTGCAGGGCATGCAGAGGGCACTGACTGCTGCTGCTGTACCAGGAACAGTCTGAGCAACGCTCTCCTGGGCTTTCTTCTCCAGCTCAAAAAATTAGTTATTCTAGCCTGTTTTGTGCTGACATTTCTCACACAGCAGCAAACAGTTGTCCTGCAGAACTTTTTAGCTTTCTCCTTCTCTCCTCATAAACACTAATTATGGCAGCTTTTGTGATATAACCAGAAGAAATGAAAAGAAAAGGGATTCACTTACCAGGAAACTCTTTCATCATAAATAAACTGTGGAGAAAAGATTTAAAAATAGCATGTTACACACAAAACCACAGTTGAAAACAGCTCATCACCTGAGGCAAGGGACAGAGTAAAGCAAGCCAGAGCTCATGGCAATGGCATTAAGCTTGGATGCATTTTGGCACTGCCCTCCTGCCCAGCCTTTGAACTTCTCAACCCTTAGTTTCTCTCACCTAGTCAAAGCAAGCAGGTACTCCTTCCCAAATGCCACTGGATCCTTGTGTTAACCAGGGTTATTGCAGGAGTTAGAGGGAAAGCAGCTGTGAGCCAGAGACGGGGCTGCACCCCTCTGACCCACTCGGCTGTTTCACCAGACACGGCTTCCTCCCTGCCCTGAATGACCCACTGGCGGATCCACAGCAAGCTCCGCAGCTGCTGCCACGTCCTGCTGGGCCCAGGGTGTTGTTCCAACCAGCTCAGGCTAACCACCACCCCAGCTGACCGCAGCTACTGTGACAGTCCCTCTGGCACACCTGCTGATGGATGGGCACTGCGGCTTTCCCAACAGTGCTGCCCGGCCTCCTGGGGCGAGGACTGCACCTCCTCCCTGAGGGAAGGACCCGTGCCGTGGCGAGGGGCGTGAGGGAAGTTGTGTGAGCGAAGGACCAGCGCCACGGTGAGGAGCGTGAGGGAAGGACCAGCGCCATGGTGAGGGAAGGTGCGTGAGGGGAGGACCAGCGCCATGGTGAGGGAAGGTGCGGGAGGGAAGGACCAGTGCCAC
>VZRQ01004255.1:97285-173800 GCA_013397975.1 Machaerirhynchus nigripectus
AAGGTGCGTGAGGGAAGGACCAGCGCCGCGGTGGGGGTTGTGAGGGAAGGTGTGTGAGAGGAGGTGCGTGAGGGAAGGACAAGCGCCACGGTGAGGGTGTGAGGGAAGGTGCGTGAGGGAAGGACCAGCACCTAGGTGAGGGGTGTCAAGAGAGAACCAGCACAATGGTGAGGGTCGTGAAGGAAGCAGGAGCACCATGGCAACGGGTGAGGGAAGGGCCCACACTGCCAGTGCCTGAGGGGCTGCACTGGCAGTGCCTGAGGGGCTGCACTGGCAGTGGCTGAAGGGACGCGCCGGCAGGGGCTGAGGGGTGTGCTGGCAGTGGCTGAAGGCCTGCACCGGCAGGTGGCTGCCGTGCTCCGTGCCCAGCCCCTCTCCCTTGCCGTGCTCCGCCAGCTCCCCGTGCCTCCGGTTCTCCTCCCACCGCAGCGGGATGGCTGCGGAGGGGACCCGCGGTGCCGGTGCCTCCGCGGAAGGCTGGAGCTGGGGTCGCACACAGCCGTCGCGGCCTCAGCGATGGGCCGTGGTCCATTTGGCCCTTCCAAAGCACTAGCAGGGAAATGCCGTGCCCGCATCAGGGATTACAGATCCACGGCTGTGCCCCAGGGAAACAGGAGGGAAAAAGGAACGAGGCCCCTGAAAGCACAGTGAACACTTCCCCGTGGCCGCACAGCCGTAAATAGCAACTCCTGTGTGACAGCCGGCAGGCGGCAAGAGTTGCACTGGTTACTGGAAGAAAACATGACCACAAAACATTGTAAATTACAGTTCCCAGTCACCGTGATCCAATCTGACAAGGCCTGTTTTAGGTTACAATGTTTTGGTGTGATGGGACATGAAAGTGCGTGCATTGACTTTTGTAACTAAAAACAGCACCCATCTCAATTTTGCCACTAATGATTCTGACCATGTCCCTTCAAGTTAAGAGACACAGTCATCTTTTTCCTCTCAAGAGAATAAGGAGTAAGCTTTGCCAAGCTCTACAAGAAGACAAGGTAGCATTATAATATTATGAAGTTAAAAAAAAAAATCAAAGGGCTGAATCAAGATGAATTAAGTACAGTAAATGTGGCTTATCCACTTCTAAACTCTGTGGTTTAGAGTTCACTCTCTCTCATCAAATGGCCTGGAGCAGTGAACAGGTGAGGCTATACTGCTCTATTTCTTACAAGACATTGTACTTCCTTCTCTAGTGCAAATGGAGACAAAGTCATATTTATTTACCCAGCACAAGTATCAAGCTTTTTAAAGTTGCTGTATCTCAGCACTGGAAGGAATATACTTATTTCCCCTCAGATGTGTTTATGATTAGTAAAGATACCAGTGGAGTGCAACTTTTAACACAGTACCAGTGGCTGCTGTTTAAAACACCATGAGAACAAACTTCTACAAACAATGTAATCCTTCAACACTGATTATTCCAGCTGCAGAGAAGTCTCAAGGCCCTCATATGGAAAATTATCCCTGCATACAAAGCACTGAAGTGTCTTCTAAAAGGAGCACACAAATCTTATGAAGGGGAAACCACAGGCAGGTTACACTGTGCTCTGCATGGAGCCTGTGGCTCAACTCCCAGCTGAGCCATGGGGGGACTGGAGAGTCAGAATTTGAGGAACCATGTCCTGCCACCTCAATTGGATTCTGTCTTAAAAGGACAGGAAAAATTAGAGACACTGGGAAGCCAGGGATTCCTGGGTCAGTGAAGGGAAGGAGAAAGTTCTTAAACTGAAGCAGTGTTTGACTCTGAAAGGAGAAACCCTCGTGTGCAGTCAGCTGGGGAGCAATATTGCATACAAAAGGGTTGGTTCGTCAGCTAGAGGGAAGCTAAACCTTTAACCACTTAAAATGTTTTCCCTCCCTCCCATCTTTCTCTGTTTTTCCCTAACAGGTGTTTAAGTCATTTGCAACAATTGTTATGGAGTAACATCGGAAGACATGGGATGCGCTCCACCTCGCCCAACCCAAATTATCCAGGTAGGGCTGTAACGGGAATAGGAGTTCCAGCAATGCCTTCAAGCCTCCACTAATGCCTGGAGTTGCGCCATCCTGCTACCCTGGCTGTCTGGGGGGCCTTGAACTCCATCACTGATAAGGTAAGCAGAGGAGTGGGCACACAGCGGGAGAGAAGCTAACTCAAAGCTTAGGGAAAAAATAACCGTATTCTGGTATTGTGGGGTACACTCCCAAAAGAAAAGGACTCATGCAGTTCTGTAATGATGATGAACAGCTTATACAGAAATAAAATAGAGGAGAAAAGTCTTAGGGGTAACAGAGATGTCTGTTCTACAAGCCATACAACTTTATCATGACATAGAACAGGTAGACAGGCATTTCAGGGGTGCACTGGACACAAAACTGTAGAGAATTCTTCTCCACATCCTGATGCAGCTGACAACCACAGGGATGAACCAGCCAGGGAAAAAACCCCGTCTTGCTTAACCAATTTAAAACTAATGACAGAGTCAACAGATTCTCAACTTGTCTGCCTCCATGCAATAAATGAAATGCCCAATCCAAGCACCAGGAGGCTAGGTGCCAGGCAGATACCCACATCTGTGCTTCCTGTGGAGTGAACTAAGACAATGCCCGCTCCATGTCTTTAAGCTTGTGCAATGGAATTCACTACAATTAGTACGTGTGGCTCTGTTTGTTGTTTAGCAACGCTTTTTGGTATGAGATTACTGTCAAGCCATCAAAGAAAAACGAAAAGATTTTTTGTTTTGCAGCTCATTGCTAATAATTATGTAGAAAAGTTATTTTTCACCAGGTACAAAATGGCTGGCCTTGCAGAATGGGGAATAAAAGTATAAACAGGTTGAGAAAGATCCTCTGTTTAGGATGAGACAGACCCTCTGTTTGGGATGAGGCAGATAAAGGCCTTTGCACGTACAGAGTGTGTCTGGAAACACAGGCATGTGCAGGAGGAAACGAACCAAAACCCACTGTGGAAACACACTAATAAAAGTAACCCAGGCTGCAGAAATGCAAGTGACCCTCTTCTGACTCTGAAGTCCCTTTCTCGCTGACATATGGAAGTTAACTTCACAAAATCACTCTCCCTTTCTTAGGGAAGCTAGGATACTAGACTAGGCTGGGGAAAAAAAAGAAAAGCAACTGTTACCTGAAAATTCAGTTTTTACATTTCCTGGCATTGTTCGGTATTGGTTGCAAAGGTAATGCTAAAGTGATAGCAGTGTCTTTAGCTAAAACCTGTGCCAACATTTTTTCACTGAATAGCCCAATTCTGAGAGATTTGGAGCATTTTCTGAACTCGATGAACACTGGGATAGTCCAAGCACTAAGAACTGCTGGAAGTGTAGTCTTTGACGACTTTCTGTTAGCATGCACTGCCCCTGTTAGGCGCGGAAAAACTAACCTTAACGTTTTGTAGGAGTTGTTCAAGGCCTCTCTCCTTTGGGCACAAATGCTGCCTCCTTACAGGTTAGTTACATGTTTGTTAGGAAGTCATGCAGGTCACTTGCCAGGAGAGCAACCTGATCCATCCATCCACTGCAGGGCTGCCCTGCAGGGGGCTCAGAACATGGGTTTAGCTCTGCACCCCATGTCTGCACCGGGCCACCACACCCCACCCCAGCTATCCCTCTGGGCTCTTTGGACACTCCTCCATCTCCTGCCCTCGGGCCAAGCTTCCCAGCAGAACCAGGGAGACCACAAGCAGTTTTCCACAAGCAAAAATCCCCATGAATGCTGCAGCTGGGATCTTAGCTACAAGGCTGTGATTCCATGGCAGGTTCCCTTTACAGGTGGCAGTAGACAAGGGCTCCCACAGATGAAGAACCTTCAAAAACTTACCACGATGAGTGCAACAACAGACAGTGTGTAGTAGATTGAATCTCTCAAGAGACTCCACGACGACAGTGCAACAACCTGGGAAAACAGGCAAAGAGAGGACATCAGCCAGGCTCTCGCCAGAACGCCTGCCACAACAGCAGTGTGTGCCCGGCTCCAGCCTGTCATTCTGTGGGGGCTGTCCCCACACGTGCTGGGACTCGAGGGAGGAGGCCCAAGACAGGAAACACCTTGTGCAGCTGCTGGGGGAACAGCTGCTAGGGAGACAGGAAAGGCCACATCTGAAGTACCTGCGGACTCAGCTGTTCCCCACGTCGGGCTGTGTGTCCCCAAGGAGTCTATGAGGGCTGCTGCTTTACAGGAAGGGGCTCAGGCTTTACCAGCACGGCCACACTGATGAGTATTGCTACAGCTCTGTGTGCATCTACACTGGTTTTGGGACAAACACTCAAGTCAACACTCCAGCAAAGTGTTACAAACAAAAACCAGGATTTTTTTTTTTAATATGCAGTGGAGAATAAAAAGGGATTACTGTGCAGTTCATGTCACTTGACACCTTCCAAAGCCACAGAAATGAGAAAGAATTCTCACTGCAGGCTGCAATTCAGATCTTAGAAGAAAAAATACCAGTGAATGAGTTAATCTTTAAGTTGATTAATAGTATTCAAAAGCCAGGTTAAAAGCAGTCATGTGGTGGTAACATCTTCAGTATGATTCTATTTTTTGCAGCTCTAGGAAGTCCCCTCAGTAGAAGCTTCTCCTCAGCTCTGTATTTGCCAGTTCTGGAGTGCATTTCAAACACTCTGGGTCACATCCTTCAAAAGTGTAAAGCTGAAGGAGGAAGATGGGAGATGGTTCATTTACACTGATTTGGATCTGAACATATACGTGAATTTTCTGACCATACCCTCCACTCATGCTTGTACATGAATTCAGTCACATGAGCAGTAACTTCACTTTCAGTTCTATTTCAGTGTTAGCAAAAATAATTTCCCCAAATTCTCTTTGTATTAACTCTTACTATATTGGAATTTTCCAAAACTGAAAGCAACAACAAATGCTGTAAAAAGATACTGACCATTATACTTAAAAAATCTCTACAGTCTCTTAGCAGTACAGCTTTTTAAAAAATGGATGTAATTTATGCCCAGTGTAAAGTCTCTTTATGCAACCATTTACATGTTAGAAACTCCCACCTGAAATAAAAAAGCAGGCTTTTAAAGCCCTTGGGTCAAACCATAGTTATACCAGCTGACAATACATTTTAAGGCACAGAGACAGAAGAATGGAGATGCTTTCTGAGGGAAATTTCCAAATGTAGGAAAATGGAGTTGGGTTCATAATTCTATTCAGAGATCCTCTGTTAAATCTCACATCTTATATCAGTGTGCCCCTTCATTCTGATTGAGCAAATTTTGAAAGAAAGTTTATAGAACAATTAGACATTATCCCACTCAGCTTTCAGGATGCTGCATAAGGTCCTCTGCAATTCCCTCAGCATGGACACTGGGGATTTTAAGGCTGTAAGCTTCAGCTCTGGACACAGAAGTCACATTTCTGAAGTAAATGACAGCCCCCACAGGAACAGGCTCTGTCTCATAACCTCTGTCCATGGTCTAAGGGGTGTCACCATGCAGCACAGCACAGCTGTGAAAGTGAGGTGCCCCCATTTACAAGGAGTCAAGGTAGTCTTCCTCCTCTTCTTTGCTATTCTACAATGATCCTGAAGGTGCAGGATAATATTTTCCCATGGAATTTTCCTGCGACTCCTGAGTGAGCACATTAAGATCCAGATGCTTAAATGCAGCTCTGCAGCAGGGACCTACTGCACGTAACTGACAGACCAAGATCCTGTGGGAATTACAAGGACTCTTGTGCTGATTCCAGATAGGATTGAAGGGAACATGCTCATGTCTGGCACCTGTACAGGCTGCTCACATGTCACAGACATCTGAGTGGGTCTCCCTGATGCAGTAACTGTGGGGCAGTTAAATCTCAGATGTCTTTGGGGCCCAAGTCACCAGGCTGAAGTTTCTGAACCATTTGGTCCATGTGATACAGGGAAGCCATGCATGTAAGGCAACCGTGCACTGAGGGCGAAGGGAGCTCATGAGCACTCAGGGCAATGGCAGCGCTGAGCCTGCTGAGGAGAGAACCAGCCTGCTGGTCAGAGCCACGTCCTGAGGTAGAACTACTGAGGTCCTGAAGGCCAAAGCTGTGCCTGGCAGCCACCAAGGACTCCACATAAATCTTAACTTAAACTACAGATCAGCAAGGCAGAAAAGAAATCAGGGAGGCAATCAGCTCAGGTAAAAACACAACCAGATTTGAGTTCTAAATCAGCAATACTGTCATACTGTAACGCAGCAGAGAGCTGGTCCTGCGGGAGCTGAGCATGAGAAGGCAGCTATAGAACCACTGACCTGTCAGTCGTTCAGGTGACGTTTCCTTAGTTTGAAGTGAGTACCTGAAATTCAAACCCCAGACAAGTGCCCCTTAGCTGTCCCTTGACCACTCAGTGGGGACTGAACTCAGTTCCCCTGAGCTGAAAGGAAGAGCTCTGAAGTCAAGGCTTGAATGAGAGCATCCCTTGATGGGTCCACACAAGACACACGGTGCCTGCTCCCCTGCATGCCACAGCATCACTCCTAGGGGTAAACTCACCCATAATAGATACCTGGTTTGTCATCGGTAAACCTTCACCCTGCAAACTCCTACATGTAACATTTACTACTCAGAACGCTTACTTCCCTTTCTGAAGGGCTGGAGAGCAGAAAAATCAAGATTTTCTCAGTTCTAGCTTGATTTCTGAGCTTTGCAACTCCTGAAGCTGTGGCCCCGTGCAGCACACACAATCTCTTCCATCTAGCACATGTGGAGATCAGCCACCAAAGGGAAAATCCCCTAAAATCAGACACTGGCATCTGCTGCCTGTAGCACTGAAGTTGGCTCAGGGCACCCAGGACCTCAGTGGCAATATGCCCCATGCCTCATCCTAGGACTTCACCATTTATCCTCTGTAAAACTGACCCTTCTCTCTTCTGCTCTTCCAAATTGTTTCTCTGCTCTTAGCAGCACGGAAGCTCCTCTCCCGTCCAGGAGATACCCATCACCAGAGGCCATCCAGCTGGCTGTTCTCCAGCCTGCTCTGCCCATGGCGGCAATGGGCCCGAGATGAGGCACATGTGGCAGAACAGGGCTGCTGCTCCCTTGGCAAGGATGTGTGTGCTCCTGCTGCAGCAGTCCAGAGGCGTGTGCACTCCTGAGTATTCTGGCTGCTAAACTCTGAGGGGAAGCATCCATGTTCTTCAGGGATCTTCTTCACTCTGAATTGTTTTGGGGGTTATCCTCATCTCATGGCCTATTCTTTGCTTGACACTCTCGAGCTGTGATCAGCTACCAACACTGCTGGGAAATGCCAGGCTTTGGAAGCAATCTCCCTAATCTTGTTCCTCTGGCACAGAAGGTCTAGATTTTTAGGTATTAAGAGCTAATAACTTAATTTGCTAATGTGGAGAGGCAGGAATGCTTGGATGAGGGTGTCAAAAGATTAAAGACAATCCCTGCAGCGATTAGCCTAAAGAGTCTGTGGAGGTCAACAGAGATGTGCCAGCAGTGAATCCACCACTGTCAAAAGGCATCCAGAAGCAGAGATTCTGGGTCAGACCTCATGCTGCCCCTCTTTGATATGGACTGCACAGAAGTGATTAGGGAAGCTCTTATACCAACCCTAGCACATACTGGGATCTGGCTTCTGAGCGCTCGTCTGTGCTGCCTGACAAAGCTGCTGCTCACTGTGATCCCTTGCAAGCCCCTGGCTGATGACAGCAGGCCAGCAGCGCACTGTGTCAGCCCTCTGGATCAGCTGCAGCCAGACATGCGGTGGAACCTCCTCGCAGGCTGCTCCCGGTTTGCAGGAGCTGCCCTCGGAGCCCAGGAGGGGCCTTTTGAAGCCTGCTGGGGTCCCCACCAGAAGGGGCTGTGCTCCTGACACTGCTGTTCAGCAAACCGTCAATGCAAGTTCGAATCAGCCCTGTTGATAACGTACCAGGATCTCATGCTGAAGCAAGAGAAATGACCAACTGTTGGCCACTGTTACAGGAAGCAGTGAACTCAGGTGGAGGTCAGGGACAGATCTTCCGGAAATCGGGCTGGCCATAGTTTGCAGTTAATCCATATCTCATGCATTCAGAATTATACAAAAATAAAAAGTGCTCTACCTCAGGTATCAGCTCTCATCCCTGAAGAGGATGGGAAAAGAAATGCCAGCAGTGGTTTGAAGAATCACAGAACTGTTTAGGTAGGAAAAGCCCTCAAAGCTCACCGAGCCCAACTGTCCCCCCACCACCGCCACGGCAGCCGCTAACCCATGTCCCCAAGTGCCACAAGAGATGGGCCACAGCAGAGCCCATCAGCTGAAGTATCTGAGCCACAGCTGAAGAGAGCGAGGATGGGAGAAGCCCCAGGACACTCACGCGTTGTGCCGCTCACCCCCCCAGATGCAGCCTGTGCCGTGGGGACACCGCTCTGTGCTGCATGGATCCCGCTCCCTCATCTCTCCAAACACAACACCAGGAGCAACACAATCAGGATTTGTTTAAAGACTGCGTGCTGGGCTCACACTGCCTACGATCCCTGAAAAGCCAAACATCCCTGGCTGCCTTTGAAGAACCTGTCATGGCCTGATGTTTCAGGATAGCCCTGAGAGACACCAAACTCTCAGGGCTTCTTCTGTTTCCCTTGACAGGGCACAAGCTCTGCCTTTAAACTTTGCAGCTGATTATTTTGAGAACTCCTTGCTCAGCTCAGGTAATTCCAAGGACCTGGCCACCTGCCTGCTCACTCTCATTGCTCATGGTATCAGCGAAGCACCACAGATTAATGTGAGAGTGTGACAGTGCCTTACTTGTGTTGATCTCTACATTAAATTAGGCTGTAGATCCATCTGTGGCTGTCAGCAAGAAGCCATTGCAGAGCCTCTGCACCTTTCCTGGGAGACACGCGCAGGACATGGTATGGTTTGGAGGGTGGTGGGTTCCTGGTGACATTTTGCCACATCCATAATGCAGAGAGTCAGCCAAGCAGGTCCAACAGGATCTCAGAGGCACCATCACCCAGCACAGTAGGAATCCTGATCCCACACCCCCTCCTGGCACACTGAACCACTCTGCCACAGCAGATACTTTAGACAGATTCCTGCATGGAAAGCCACTGCTGCCCATGCAGAGCCCCAGGAAAGCCAGCAGGCAGCCAGCATCAGCCAGAGGCCCCTGTGCTGGGACTGACAGCACAGCAGGATGTCCCGGACTAAGCAACACTCCCTCTATACCCCACAGTCATGTCCAAATATCCCAGGACACTAGGGAGTATCCAGCTCAGTCTCTGGACCATAATCTTGGCCAAAGACCCCAGGGTCCCACGATGCAGCATTCGGGCTTGCTTGAGGCTTTGACCAATACTAACCACCACTCCCAGCTTCAGCAAAGCACCAAATACGAGCACAGGTCAGGCCAAAGAAAAATCCAGGCCTTAAAATATCCATCTCTCTCAGACAGTTAAAGCGGCCGTGATCTAAGGGACCTGCTGTGATGAAAGCCTCCTTCCAATTACCAGCCCCCTAATTTTACCTCTGGTTTGCCATTCTCTGCAAAGCTCAGTTGTCACTCTGGCTCCCAGTCTGTACACTGAGCACCAACTCCATCTATTCTCATTACTTCCCCAAGAATATTTGCTTTTTTAAGCCTCTCTTGATATTTTCATCACTGCCGCAGCAATCCGTCTCTGTGACAGTCTCAGAATGGAAACAGTGGACACTCTCCAAACCTCAGGACAAAACCAAAAATATTTCCCTGCTCAACTGGTAGTCATAACCGTCCATGAGTTATTTGGACCAGCATGTCTCTTTAGCTCAGATTCCCACAGAGCTGAGGCAGCAGGACCCCAAGGCCTCTGGTGGACCACAAGATCCACAGCAGAATTCAAGGATAGCTGTAGACAGGAAGGCATGCACAGAGTAAACATCTCCCAGTCTCTTCAGACTGGCCAGTCCTTGTCAGAAGTAAAAAACAGATTTTGCAAGATTTCCCTTGCTTTTACACTATAAACGATTTGAGAAAAAAATCCTACAAATGGTACATCCACAGTATTGATCTGTGAGTAAATTTTGACAGAGAAAACTTAACCTCAAATGGGGATGGTGTTTTGTGGCAATTAGGAAGCGGCTTCGGTTTGATGCTTATAGGAATCCAGTTGCAACTCTCCTGATTGCCCTTGGGCAGCATCTCTGAATTAATGGTGCCTCTCTACCCTGAAACTCCATACACATGTCTCAGCACCTTACAGACTGCCTGATGTTCCACAGGACAGTGGGAATGACACTGCCAGCATCTTCCCTCTGCTTTCCCTGTACCTGGGGTTTCACACGGCACGGCCATGCCAGCAGCTCTAGGTACCCAAGCCTTGGCTTCTGGCTCTACTTCAGTCTGACTTACTAGTCTGTCCCATGTCTGCCACACACCCCTGTCAGTGAAAGATCAGGCTCACGGTCACTATAAAATGCTGCCAGCACCAAACCCCAATGTGCCGTGGGCTGTGAGAGCGGTGAACAGTCCCAACAAGCTGGCATTAAGTTCTCCTTAAACTACTTCCCAAGAGTTTTACGTGTTTTCCGCTGATGGTCACTGACCAATGAAGAAAAAGCAACAGCATTCCAACTCTCCCCTTTTAAGACTCCTCCACAGTCGAGGAGAAGAAAATAAAAAAGCTCATGAATGCAATCAGAAAGGCAAAAGTCAGTAACGACTGCAGTCTGAGCTGTGCGTGAAATTAAAGCTTAAAAGATTAAGAGGCATGCAAGCTGGCTGAATGGCAGAAGTGGGGTAAAAGAGATTACAGAAGTCCCAGTTGCTTCATTAAAAAACGTTCTACCAGGTTATTAAACTCTGCTTAGCGTCCTTGTCAATAGGCCTAACACTATTTCTCAGGCCTATTTTCCTCTGACATAACCCACAGCAGCTGATGATTCCCAGAGGCGCCTTGGCTAGCACAAGGGTTCTGTGACCTGGACAGAGGAGAGCCTGCTGAATTCAGTTTAATTCCTGAGGTAAAAGAATCCCACCAGAACAGAAGGAGGCAGGTCAGTCAGTCCTTTTCCACCCCAGTATGCTGAGGAATGATGCCTTGCCACCAACCAGACCCCTTGACAGAACAAATAACTGGAAGAACATCTGTGGCACAACCCAGCATTCCTGGTCCCCTGCTCCACCCAGAGAAGCCCGTCTGTGTCTGGAGAAAGGTAAAATAGAGAAACTTGGACTCAACTGACAAACACGGCAGTTAAATACTAATTAACAAATCAAGACATGCGCATTTTCAAAATTACAGGGTAATGCTGGAGTGACTTGCAACTCATGGTTACACTGTTCTCACTTAGGCACTTCTCACCCTCCATCCTCCTCTGCAACGCTGCAAAAGGCTGTGGGTCAGTGCTGGGAGAGGACAGAGCGGGACAGGATAGCGAGGAGAAAGCAGCAGAGCTGCAAAAACAAGACGAATCTGGACGGGGGAATGTCCAAAACCGAACAAACTCTGCTTGTGCTGGCTTGAATGAGAGCTGAATTAAGCAAGGACTGCTTCCGAGAATGCCGCGTCCTTGCCGCCAAGGACGATGAGAGGGCAGGGGAAGGAGGGGAGAGCTTGCGAAGCACAAACATGAGCGTGAGAGAAGACAGGACAGAGCGACCAAGGCCTGGAGGGGACCCCAGGCTAAGGTCAAGCTCCCCATATGCAGCTGGCTTGCGAGCGTGGAAAAAGCCCGATACAATCCATCACAGCGCAGACAGCAGCCTCCTCCCTGCTATCCAGCATGAGCCCCCGTGAATGTTGCTGGACTGCTGTCTGAAGGGCTGCATCTGTTGCCACTTCATTCTCCCTCAGTGTTCTCTTACCTCCTCATTCCCCCTTTGCCAGAAGGAAGCAAAGCAGACACAGCAGCTAAAAAACAACATTTGGGCTATGTGCCTTAGCAGCTGCCGACCTGCAAGGAGACGTGCCGGTGTCACAGGTACATGGGCATAGGAGGAAAGAGTCGCGGACACATCCAACCTGCACTGCACAGGCAGGTGGGGAACGAGGACAGCTCCTAACAAATTTCCATATACTGAAACCATCTACAGCTTAAAAATTGCATCCAATTGCCTGGATGTGTGTGCTACGCAGACTATTTCAACAGGCTGCAAGAAAAAAGCAGGAAGAGCTGCTGAGGCTCACTGCCACAGGCACACGGGCTGCGTTCACCATCCACGGGGACAGCTTGAGCTCTCTCTCCAAACTTGCTTGGTCAGACACCTCAACGCACGCTAGACATGAAGTTCTTCTGCTACTGCAGAGGCCCAGTTTAAGGTATATTTGAAAGCTCTGATTTTCAGAGTGTGGATTCTAGTTTAGAAAATCCAGCCTTCAGTGGGGGGGTTCTCATTTGGCCGTCAAACACACGGGCAAGCCTGCATCCACTGTCACTTTCTGAATCCCTCCAGCCCAAAATCTCTGGAGGAGACAAAAACAGTGGAAAATACGATTTCCCTGGCTGCAGAGCAGACTCTTTTACCTCAGGAGGTGCCTCCCTGGCAATGGGTAACATTAGCCAGGAGAAGTCAAGCCAAAGAGACACAGAGCAGAGGAGTGGGGGCAGGAGAAAGGATCAACACCACCGTAAGAAAGCTGGCGGCTCAAAAGACAGCTATGGGTTGATACATGACCCAGGGGAAGAATCTGCTGAAAGCTTTTCTGTCAAGCCTCAAAAGATGGAGGGGGAGTGACCAGAAGAAACACCATCACACTGGCAAAAGCAACCACTAAATGTTAGGAGATGTAGTTAAGTCACTTGCTCGGTTCCAGACAAGAACAGCCCTAGGGGTGAGGGCAGGGCTCCGGACAGAGACAGTCTGTGTGGAGCCCTGTGGAAGGTGGACCCTGAGTGGGAGTGAGGAGAAGAAGGGCTCACAGGGCTAAAGGAGCTGAATGCTCCCAAGGAGAGCTGGGCTGTGCATGGAGACTGACATGGCCACTCAAACCAAGGCCAGTCCAGCAAGGAAAGCCCTGTGGAGCAGCAGGAGCAGCACCTGGAGCCAGGACCCACGGGCATGCCACAGAATGCTATGCACCAGGGGAAAGAGCAGGCCTGTGCCAGCTCTAATTGGCCCCTAAAATGACAAGTTCTTCTTTTTTATTTAATCTCTCTGTGCTTTGTTTCCCCATCTTTAAAACATTGCTTCGTCTCACAGAGGTTTGGGGAAAATTAATTAACTGCTCATCAACTGCTCAGATACAATAGCGATGAGATCGGCAGAAGTTCAAGAGGAAATTAATAATTCTGCCTCTGGAACAGGGCTTGAATAGAGCCTGGTAAATAAGGCAGAAGGGCACAGAGTGAACAATAAGAGAAAACAAAATCCTGAATAGCTGCTCATTAAGTGAGCAAAGTCCATTCTGTGTGCAGAGGGAGGCAGGGAGCCCGCGGAGAACCCGGCAAGGGACCCCCTAATTAAAGCCTGGATAATAATGCGCACGCACCGGGGGGCAAATTAAGGGTGCACAGGGAACCCTAACACTGCTATTTTCTAACTTTCCAGTGTTTGACTTTCAACCCTCACAATGCTCTTTTAATGCCCTTTTTAGGTGTGCAGTGTCGTACAGAGGCGTGGGCATGCTTCCCTTCTCCTGTTCCAGCAGTGGGACGCTCACTCTGATTTGTTCTGAAAAGTGTGCACGTACAGCCAGCAAAAGGCTTGGAAGAATAAACAATTAGGGCTGGAGCTCAAGCAAATGCATACCAGCTTTTTGGGGCTGGGCATTTGTCTTTTCCTAAACAAGGTGCACATAACCAAACCCAGTATTTTCTTAAGCCAAAGAACAATACATCCAACACAGGCACATACAAACCACAAGCTAATTTAAAAATAAAACATATCCTGGAGAGAGCTGGTCAGTATTTTACAATTCAACTGTTTACCAGTCAAAAAAAAAAAAANAAAGAAGGCTTTCTAAAAGAGTGCTGCTGGCAACGCAGCAGAGGGCCCCTGCAGGTCTGAGCTCTGGGATTCCCAGCCCAAGGGCAATACATCTGAAAATCTGAGGGCTCCAGCTACAGGTCTGAGCCCCCCCAAAAAAAACCCTGGAGCACAGAAAGCAGCTTTGACCAACAACCAGCCCCGGGCTCACCTGGCAACTAAATACTGAGATCCAGCAGAACAGAAATCTCACCAACAACCAAATTTCCCACCTATGTGAGTGCCTCTGTAGAGACACTGTTGATAATAAAACCAAATTCCTATTCATACTGACACAAAACAAATGATGAATCACACCACTGAAAGGGAATGACTTTTTGGTGAAAGGTTGGGAGTGGGAAACAATGGAAAGCATAAACTGATCCAGAGTTTTATCTGAAACATTGGAATTATTGACACTGAGATTTCTTATTTGCTCGCTAAAATCACAATTCCACATGGTGACGCCAGCCATTCCAGTGCTCCCCCACCCTCTGAGAGTTAAACTGCAGCAAACAGAGGTTACGTGACTTGACAAAACCACACAGAAATTACCAGCAGAGTAAAGGAAAACAAAGATGGGGCAAAGCAGTCAAAATCTCAACTCTTGGCTTGAAAGAGACTCACAGACCATGCTTGGGATGACTTGAACTTCTGAAAGCTACCACGGCTGGAAGGCCGAAGGCGTTTACAAGAGCACTTTGGCTGTGTTATATCCTTCTGAAACAAAGATCTCCCACTTGTAAAAGGCCTCTCGAGAAGACTGACATTCCCTGTCAAGGTCTGAACTCTAGCAGGCCTTTTCCACCAAAAGATGTGGTTTGTGGCCATTTTTTTTAGCAGGTTTGAGGCGTGCAATCAATACTGCGGAGAGTAAAAATCACACCTGGCTCCTTTGCCCGTCATCCTAGACAGTTAATCACCTTCATTTGCATGGAAAAAGCAGCCTGAGAAGCAAGTCCTATCGATGACAGGAGAACACATCTGGGGTACAGAGCCTCATACCCTGGGAAGGCTTTGGTCATTAAAAATTTACCTCAGTTAACTGGGTTTTCGTAGTACAGAGCTGCAGCAGAACCACTGACACATGGAGCATCTGCAGCTGCCAGCTGCATGTTCCATGCAGATCAGGACACGTGGGTGGTTAAAAGGCACTACCGTGACCTTATCCTGAGGCCTCCTCACACTGAAAAGGTTCACCTTCAGCCTGTAAGAGTTCTCTGCTAACGAAAATAGAACTGGATCACAAGGAAAGCCCCCTCTCTCTGCAGGCTTTCCCAGACCTACCAAGGTCCCTTCTCCTTGGTTCTTCTTCCATTGCCCTGTGTTGGGAACATGACCCTGCTTCTCCTCTTTACCAATAAGCCTGCACAGTAACACGTCAAAGAACATTTCTGAGATTGTAAAAATACCAGGCATGTTGGCAAGTGTGAAGGCAAATGCAGATTCAGGTATTTAATTATACAGTCAATCATGTCTGCAATTCAGACAGCAGCTCAGCTCTCACAACCTAATTACTTTAATTTCAGATGAATAGCTTGTGTTGTCATAAGTGGTTTGACACGCCAGAGAACAGTCACAAACTACACGGGGAGCAAACAACCAACGTTTATTCCTCTGCCCACCCACACACCTTGGGCAGCGCAAAATGCCCGAGCTGACGTTTGCTGCTCTGTTTTTCATATCAAAAAGCAGGAGGAACAGCACCGGGCCCTATTAAAAACAACAAAGCCAGAGAAATTTGTGGCAAGGTTGTGAACCTGGCATCTGATTTTGCAGTACAGCCAAGGCACAGGGTGAAGCAAGAACTGTTAAGAACTCATTAAACGCTCTTACCTGTCCTGCAAAAAGCCCACACACGCCAATAATACAGAGGATGTTGAATACAGCCGAGCCCACGATGGTTCCAACGCCTACATCTCCTTTTGTGATAAAAACACCTGAAAAACATGTTCAAGAAAAGCTGTGTAAATGGGAAAGAGCAGATTTTTTTCACATAAAATTGCAAACCTCACACCCCATTAATGAACCTAAAGGCAGGTACTAGTTCTGCCGCTATTTCTCATATTTAATAGCGCAAACTGCGGAGACCTGCTTTCTGAGGGGACCTGGATGTGCGATGGAAACCAAGCACCTCAGACCCATCTAAGTTACTAACTTCCTGGTCTTGTGACCCAATATTATGGCAATACACACCATAAAACACTGCAAGCTCGTGGGAGCAGCTGGTTGGACACAAATCTGCAGGAAACTGTCTCCCTGAAGACATTCCTTGACCAGTACTCTACTCCTTCCCATATCCCCATCCCAACAGGATTCAGTAGGGATGAAGCTTCAGTAGAAGCTGGAGACGATTCAGAGCTGTCTGAGCACAGCTACTCACAAGCTGAGTGGTGGAATGATGACTCAGGAACTCATAACTCTCAGGATGAGTTATGTTATGGGGCTATGTTACAAGCTTTTTTCAGAGCTCTTCTGTCAAATTCGGTTAAAATTGGCCAATGAGGTTAATGGCGAGGGAGATGAACTGACAGACACACGCATCACAGTGCTGCACAAAATCCTTTCCTTAGGAAGCCAGCCTAAAAATAACACTCCATCTCCTGCTAGCTGTCAGTCTGCTTAAATTCACCACTTGCTTTAAAGGTTCCAGCAGTATTTATTTGGCCAGCGCAGTTTACGTATTTTTTCCAACCTTATCCTTTTCTCAGAAACGCAGGAGCACTCACCTGCCAAGTGACACATGGCACCTGGTGGGTTACACCACAGCGCGAAAATGAGCTGATAACCATTAGGGCTTCTCTAAGTCGCCTGAAGGAATCAGGGTTTATTTTCACCCTGCTACTGCACCACCCTTAACCCAGAAAGACAATTCCAATTTGGTCCAATTCAAGCTCCCAAATGTTAAGGCTTTGCTTGTGTAATCAGACCTCTCTGCAGAGCACACAGCTGTGTGTGAATTAACTTGTACTCTGCATCTGGCAGCAGTGACTGAAAAAGGGGTGTCTCCTAGAGAAATATCTGAGCTGAGAACTAATTCTGCTTGGTGACAGAGAGCTCTCCGTACCCTCCCGCCTGCTGCCCTGATGACCCCCTGCCAGCGGAGATGTGGGTGAGTCAAACTGCAGGAACACTTCACCCCTGTGCTTAGCTACAGCATCACTCTGTAACACTACCTGCAGCCCCCCTCCCTCACGGCTGTGGGAGCACCAGGAGAGCTTCCTGGGGTCTGCACACTTAGGGACTGCCGAATCCCTTCATCACACTCCCCACGAGCAGAGAGCTGCTGTGGAAGGGTGATGCTCTGACCAACTTGCTGCTGCTGTGAGAAAGCATTTCAAATCCTCCACTCCTCCCCCCTCTGGCTTTTCCAGGGAAAAGTGGTGTTGGAAGACTCACCAGAGGGGAGGTGATGGCAGAGAACCTGCCGCTGAGGACATGAACAGTGTGTCAGGGTACCAACCCAGGAGGCTGGAGGAAATCCTTTCCCACTGTTGCCCTGGAGCTGGCATGGCAGATGGGGTAGGAAAGTGGACAGGAGAGGATAAGGCTGTAGGTGCAGCCTGGCTAATGGGCAGCTACAGTGAGGTGCCCACTGGTCCTGGCTCGGCAGGGTCACATCCAAGCCCTCCTGTGAGATAATGGCACTCTCAGTTACGTCGCCTGGCAAGGACTTCCCACAGTCAGTCCCACGTGTGCCCAGGAGGGATTAAAACAAACCTTGCAGACATGTGGCAATCCCATTTCAGCTCTGAAAACAGCCAGGGAAATGTGCAGGTTTTGGGAAGCAGCAGCAGCAGGCTCCTTACCTATGACAGATGTGAACAGCTCGGGAGCGGAGCTTCCTGCTGCCATGAAAGTTGCTCCAGCCACATCTTCGCTAAGATGCAAGCGCTGCAGAGAAAACACAGAGTCACTGATTACCACACCGAGCAGCTGAAGGAATTCCACTGCCAACCTTAAACTGCCTGCTGAGAGCGGATACCTGTAAAGTTTAGTGTAAACAAAGGCTAAGTGTTGGGGAAAAGTCACCACGGGCATTGGCTACTGAAGCCAGCATGGCTTGGCCGAGAGGGCAGGTTATGCCAGTGACACCTCTAGAGAGGAGGGGAAGGTCAGCACTCCACACAAGAAGGCAGCTTCACCACTCACAGGTCTGTCTCCTCCGTGATCCCAGGAACACACACCTTATCTCTTCCCCTTCGGCTCATAAAGGGCAGGACTGGGGCTCAGGCTTGGTTCACCCCTCGCCACCTTTCCTGGTATGACTTAGGCCTTGGACATTTACCCTCCCTACCTGCTTTCTCCTGGGCTGTATCACTCACCTCCTATACCTGTCCCTCAGCAGTACCCAGGGACTGCCTAAAAAATGGGGGCTTCTGGAAGGGAAAGGATCTGCTGTTCTATGAAAACTCCATCAGCATATGCTGCTTCCAAGGATTTCCTTGGTTAATTACACCCTCTATGTTGTGTGCACTCCCACTGCTCCATCTGCACCAGCTGCTGCTCAGCAGATGCCACAAGGCACCTTCCCCTACTGAAGAGGAGCAACAAGCAGCTCCTGCCATACGGCCACCATCCCGGAGCTGTTACGACACCGAGGCACTGGGAGCACAGGAAGGGCAGCTAGGAGCACGGGGAAGGCAGCCCAGGGTGGTGGGAAGAGCAGAGCTGGCTTTTGAGGCAGCCCCCCCAGCCTGGCAGGACACAGGAAACCTCCCTCTGTCCCCGTTCCCCTGCAACACTTCAGGACTCCTCTGCTGCTTCCTCCTTGTCAAAGTACCTTTGCACAGAGACAGGAGTGCAGAAATCCTCATGGCAGCCTTTCCTGAAAATTCCACAACAGACATTGCTGGCCGCTAAGGCAGGGTAACTCTATCCACTGACCATACACAGGTAACAACCCTTTGTACATAAGTCATGGGGACAAGAGAAAAGGACAGGATGTGCCCTCACCAGGAATGCCTTTGAAGCAGAAGGCCACGGCACTGCTGGAGTGCTATAAGAACTTGTGGAACCCAGTAAAATACAGCTTTATGGAAAATTATTTTAAACGGGATTAAAATTATCATGGAAGAAGTTCACAGGACCAGAAGCAGATCCCCAAAGGCAGGATGCTCTGTGAAAGTATGGAGACAGCCATCCTACAATACCTGCCGGAACTCACGGTGCCTCTTGAAAGCAAAGCCACCAGCCAAGGAAACCAGCTGTGCTGACTTCCTCGGGGGGCGGTTTAATTCAAAGCTACAGAATGTGCCCTTGAGGACAGTTTCTAGAGAATTCACTGAAATGCACATGATGGTTAGGCTGATACCACAGAGCAGAAAACAGCGCCCTGTGTAGGAGGCAAGAACGCATCTGCAGACAAATGTTTGGCACTGACGTTGTGTAAACGCTCTGTAACACCAGGAATGGAGCAGCCAGGCAAGTGCAAGTAGGAACTGCTTCAGAAAACAAAATAAAACCAGGGTTTTGTCATAAGTACATCTGAACTAACACAGAATGTGACTGCCTACCATAGCGAGTGTTCTGGAGCAAATTCTCATGTCAACACACATTTGGGAGCGTAAATGGCTCGTTGGTTCAACTCAACAACTGCTTCCCAAACTAGGTGGAGCTAAACTGGAAAAAGGACACTTATTTTAGAATTGGAGCATCTAAACTGTGGGCAGAAGTAGAATAACTACTGGTTGAACTTCAAGGCCAAAAAAGCCTTCAGGCAGGAGGCCTGAATTCTTGGTGCATAAAATACATAAAAGTATTTGAATGTCTCCGAACACCACCTATGGGGTGAGACAAGACCTTTCTGGGAGAGAATCAAGCAGGAGCAATAGAACAGTTAAAGTTTGATCCATTTCTCTGACCCACTTTGATAATCCGCAATGACACAGAACCTTTCTCCTGGGCAGTAACTTCTCAGTACAGGTACTCCAGATCTGGTGTTCAATGCTAAGCTTTCTCTTTCACACGCAGTTGAAATAAAAATTGCTATCGCCATCTTACTGGTGGTGCTGCACAACAGAATGGTTCAGAACCACTAAGGCACATGAGAAACTGTTGTGTACCGTTGTGAGAAGACAACAAACATCCAAAAAAGCAAAGATCTGGGCAAGTGAAAACTGCCTTCTAGGGCCCAGGGGCTTGCAAATACTGCAGCAAATCGCACAGGCAGGGTGCTTGCTTTTTAGACATCAGATGTCTGTACAAACCCAAGCACATCTGAGAATTTGTCAGAAGAGCGAACGGCACTGTAAGGCTGGCACTTGTTTAACCAACTTCTGGGCCAGGCGCAGGCACACAGAACCTGCATGTTCAGAGAGTTAATGACCATAAAAGAGCCCCTCGCTTGTGACAACGAAGTTTACCACCAGTGAAGTTAGAAACTGTTAACACCATGCACGGTGTTTCCCACTGTAGTTTGTAAACACAGTCAAGGATACCATTTCCACTGAGCAGTGCAGGAAACAGAGGTGCAGGGAAGCGATGGAGCTCATCCACGGCCACTCAGAGCCCCTGGCAGAATTGTAGCAGGAGCCAGTGCTCCACAGACCCAGGTCAGGCCTCTGGGCCATGAGCGAGGCTCAATCAAAAACACACTCATGGGTGGTATTTAACAAGTGCTCAGTCAGGAAAAATAAAAAATCTCCCTCCATCTCCCATCTCCCAGTGTCCCTCTGGGTGGCTGGTTTGCCCTTGGACATATTGACAGCATCCCAAAATACAAGCCCGGTGTCCTGGATGCTGCTCACTCAGCTCAGGTTTTGTTCATCCACAGACACCTGAGCCAGCTTCTAGAGCCACGTTTCCCAGTGAGGTTCACTTGCCTGGGAGAGGGGAGGTTAAAGAACTCAGCATGTCTACATTCCCCAGCATCTCCTACCCCCATGTCCACACCAACGTTCCCTCTCCTGAACCTTGCAGTGGGGTTCCCCAGATTCAGCCGCAGAGGGTGCAGCAACTTGGCAGGCCAGAAGTTCCTGCCTTGTGTTGTTACCCTTCCTTCAGTTACCTCTGTACTTGAGCACCAAAATAGTGGAATTTCCTGGGGGCTTTTTTCCTTGACGATGCAAAAAAGGCCCACAGAGCAGGGTGCTGAACTACAAATACCAGGTTAATTTAGAGACAGCTTCCATCAGAGCTGTCAGCACAAATGACTTGTCCTGCCAACTTCCACACCTCTCCCAGGGCCAGCACAGCCCACGCCCCGACGGGTGACACTCATTCCCAGGCACAAGCGCAGGCGTCTTCTACAAATGACGCAGACCTCTCACTGCCAAGACCAAACCGTATTTTCCACACACAGAGATTTGTCTGCCTGGAACTGACAGTAGATACGGCTCACAGTAACTTTGGGCACACGGTCTGTGTTCGCTCTGTAGCTGCCTGAGCTGATTTAGGCCAAAATGTACTCTTTGTCTTCCAAAAATTAGGCATCCCAACCTTACCAGAGAGAAACGGAGTCCCTTGCAATTGCTGGAAGCATCCACAAGCTTCTTTACAGCTGACCTAGCTGTCCCTGCTGCTTTACAACTTACAGCCATACAACACAAGGTATGACAGTCACAACTTTGAGGGCAAGGTACAAGATCCACCATTTCCGCCGGGGTAAATCACCAAGGGTTTTAGTTTGTGTCAGCTAAGGCTAGGGCCTGGTGTTTCTGCAGAGACGTCTGCAAAGATGCACAAACGAGAGGCAACAGCAACCACCACAGTGTGAACACTCGGAGCACCGGGAGAGCCTGTCCTGCGAGGGAGAACATGGAGCTGTGTCATCGCACGCGCGTCGTGTTGAGCAACGAGACAAACAGCACGAGCAACGCTGCAGGACAACAGCAAATACACCATCAGCACACCCTGAGGCTCTCCAGAGCCGCTCTGAAAGCAGCACGCGAGGAAGGAATATCTTCTAACACTTACTTCGCAGATCTTTTCCAGCGAAGGGACGAAGAAGTCATCGCAGACGATTGCCAGCGCGTAGAACATGTACACAGCCTGCAACGGAGAAGAGAAAAGGCTGAGTCTGGAGACTGTCACACAGAACTGAACGGCAGCATCCCAACACGTCTCAGGTTTGATTTGGTATAGACTTGTCAAGAAAATAAAAAGCTCTCGGCAAGAAGAATTCATAGAGCTGTCTGGGATTTAATTGAAGGATCGTGAAGTATTTATCCAAAAGTTCTTACAAACTATCAAAAGCTGCCAACATTTTATCATCATCGTAAAGACTACTTTTTTTTAAAAATTCTCTGGACATTGCTAAGCCACACTGAAGTATTTTTGCCTTCCTTTTCTTCCCCCTTGTGCAGTGCGAGGCTTTTTTACCGCTGTGTTCTGTGAAAATCTAAACCCTGGAGGAGTAATTTTTGAAATCCAGTGTTCTGAAAAAGGGGAAAGGAGCTTGTTTTCTGTGACTGAAGCGCCCTGCCATGTCACCTGGGTCCCAGTGGTAAATCCTGCTGAACTTCACATAGGAACAAATGAAACCAAGGGGGAACACAAGACTCAACGGGACACCGAGCCCATCAGCTCTTCAATTTCACGCCAGAAGCATTTAATTCATGTTTCTGTACTATTAAACAGAAAGTGCTGAGGTCTAATCTCTGCCCCAAGAGGCAAAGGGCACAGTGCGGCTCACATCCACGCAGCAAAGCCCTGGGGGGCAACCTGGCCCATAGTGCCCACAGGGAAGGAGCTCAACCCCCACCTCAACACACAGACTGCCAATGGATGGGAAAACGCCCACTGGCATAGGGGAAAATCAAGGGAAAAGCATGCCAGGTACCAGCAGAGCGCAGCCCCACAGCTAGGCTGAGCCCACTCTGGTTTTCTGGCACAAAATGGATGCATCCGAGGCCACACAGGCTGCTCCTGCGCCCACTCACACAAACAGGCCTGCGGATCCGCAAACAGAGTTACTTCTACAAGCAGTGCAGCTCCAGTGAATAACTACAGCTGAGAGAAGTGGACAACATTTGTAGAAAATTCCCAGGGAACCACAGTTACAACACATCACCAACAGATCCTCTGGCTTTGCTTGTGGTTGAAGTCCTGCAGAAGCTCGGGTGATGGGAAGAGACCAGAGTATTTTTTTCTGGAGAGAAAGCAGCAATAAAAATGGCCTCTAGGTTTTTGCTCTTGTTTTGATTTTCCAGGAAGAAGGTTTAAATCCCCCAAGCCCATCAAAAACACAGATTCTAGTTTGCCAGAATCACAACTTTGCTGCAAAAAGCCAGTAATTACTGTACATCTCAGCCATGAAAACTTTTTGAGCTCAAAAATAATTCAAGCGTACTTTTTTTTTTTTCAGGATTTGAGACGGGAATTTCATCATAACAAATGATTTTGACAATCTGGAGGAATAGGCGCGAGAATGTCACTTGGACAGTTTCTGTGTTCCTTTGTCCCTCCTCATAAGCATGAATAAGTGTAACTCAGGCTTTTTGAAAATCTTACGCTGCAAAACAGCCCCGAGGACCGCAAGAGTAAAGCAAAATTGCAGGTCTCCAGCTCTGCTGGGTACAGCAAAGAACCTGATCTTGCAAAGGGAACAGCAGCTGCTGATACAACAGCAACCATATGAACAGAGATAAAGGAAGCAAATGGCTCGCAGGCATTGTGCATCATAGGAACAAGGATCAGAAATGGCCCCCCCGGAGAGTTTTGTGGCCAAATTCCACTGAAATGCGATGGACAACGGCTGCCTAGCTTCAGCCTGGATTTTTGATCTGCTAATCATATTAATCTGCAGTGGGTCGTGCCCTCGCAGTCCTGCCCAAACACACAGTAATGCCTCTCAAGAACACTAATCTGTCTATCGGCATCTTCCCTGTAAAGTGAGCGTGTCCTCTCCGTTTGACACGATCCACACCCATGGAGCACGGGGCTCCGCGCGGCTGCCGGGCTTCCTGCACCTCCCGGAGGCAGGCAAGGAAACGGGGGCCGAGGGGAGGCAGCCCCCACAGCAACACGTGCCCCAGAGCCCAACCAGCTCACCCCAGAAGCCCCCACCCGTGGCACATGCGCACTGCACCGTCCGTAGGTGCCCTCAGACCACGCCGAGCTGAGCGGTGCTCACCCACCAGCTTTTCAGTTTAGGAAACGCCTTCTCTGAATTTTTATAGGCACATTCAGATGATCCCAGGGGAGGGTTTGTATTGCTTCCAGTGCAGGCAATACTGCCAAAGCATCTCCGGGACCCAGCACCCATGGGCAGGTATTGAAGTGGAATCTCACGGTGTCCCAGTTTTTAGAGGGCATGACAACAACCTTCACGGGTGACATGGGAATTTTCTTTTGTCCACCCATGCTTTCTCATTAGTAGGATCAGGTACCAGAGGAAAGGCAACAAGGGCACTGAAATGAGTAAGGAACGGAAAAACAAATGTGAAGGAACCGCCCCCCAGGCTCTTGCTCATCCCTCGCGGAGGAGTGGGGACTGGCACCCTGCTGCAGGAGTTGGAAGCATGGAGCCAAACCTGCTGCACTCCTCGGGATGATTGCTAACACCAGGCAGAGAGCACCAACCAGGCTGAGCCCATGCTGACCTGTACGCTCCAGCACTTACTGTAATGACCTCGCTGCAAATCTGGTTTTGGCTGTGAGTCTTCCCTAATTGTATTCGAGTGGCTGGAGTGCAGTGAAGTGTAAAGTGTCAGAATCTAAGGAGTACCTGGCCAAACCCCAGCCTTGTTCACGCACTAAGCCACTGGAAGCTACCCACAGCCAGTGAACACATGAGGACAGTAACTGTTACTTCCTTGGAAGTTCTTCGGGGTTTTTTGGTGGGGCTTTTCTTGTGTGTTTGCTTTTTAAACACACAAAAGAAAGCAATATCTAGAGTTTGGGCCAGCAGGAACACAACAGAAATATTTAATTTAATGGCAAGCCAGACTTGGAAAGAGACCAGCGACCAGTGGGGGCTATTTTATGCAAGAAGGAGGAAGGCAGCAGCATCAGGGAGGCCAGTCTGCACGCTGCGAATCGTGAGGAGATGGCCAACAGTACAGCTGAGACACTCAGCAGCTGATGAGGTGGTATCATCTTCCACCTAAGTTATCCTGAGATTCCACCAAGGAGTCCCACGGATTTTTCCTTCAGCACACGCACCCCTGTACTCGCACGCACCACGGGAGCACCAGCTCCGGGAAGGAGCAGGGCAGCACGGGCTGGGAATAAAGGAAGTGGCTGGGGGACACGGAACATGGCCCGTGCAGGGGCAGCAGAGCACAGTGTGGAGGACACAAAATACAAAATAAGGCTCGGCCCCAGCATCACTCCACGTGATGATATGGGAGTCTTTAGCCAGGCAACACACTTGAAAGATACTCAGTCCTCCTCCCCCAAAGGGTATTAAAAAATTAGGAAAATGCAATGGCCCTGCATAAAAGGATCATAAAAGCCAGATTAAGTACTACATTAGGACTGATTTTAAAATGATGATTCCAACAAACAAACACGCAATCTCTGCATCAAAGGTGATTAAGTATCTCCCTCAAAATACCTGTTCCACTGCACAGGACACAAATGGCCATTCTTCATGTTTGCCCAGCAGTCCTTTGAGCTTCCCGTGACAGTCTTCATACTGGAACCAAAACTTGCTTTGCTGAGCCAAAGAAGCTTTTCACAAGAGAGCATAATGTTCTGGGAGCAGCAATCCCTATAGCCCTGCCTCCCTCCCAGGGGGCTGGGAAAGGCCGAGGTGACTGTCCCTGCTGCTGCCCCACAGACCCCCTGCTCTGGACCAGCAAGAGGCCACCCCCAAAACCACGTTAACCGAGCACAGGGCCTTCCTCAACTCTGGCTGTGTTACAAACCCACCCGAAACTCCACTGCTGGAGGGAAATTAAAACAACCCCAACCAAAGCAGGAAGCCACAGAGCCCAGGTTTACCCCAGCCAGCAGCCTGTGCCCCACGATGTGCCCAGCAGTGCTCACACAGTATCAGCATGGATGGCCAGGGCACCAGAGCAATCGCCCCGTAAGGAGACAGCTCTCTGCTGCAGCAATGACATGCGTCTGGGCACTGACCCGATGTGGAAATAGACAGGGACGGGATCCGTCCAGGGCGACCTACATTTCCCGAGCGCCTCGCAGGAGGGAGGCAGGTGCCTGTCAGAGCCCCCGTTCCCATGGCTACAGGAAGCAGTGGCGAGCCAGGAGCAGGAGGGATGGCTGAGCACAGGCACTGCTCCTCCACCCTGCTCAGCATGGAGGGCCCAGCTCTGCCCAGGGAAAGGCTCAACCCTGACCATGCACAGGATCCTCACGCTGGCAACCCAACGTATCCTGGCACCGCACTCCAGATTTGCTGGAGAAAGCTGGGAAAAGGGGAAGCAACACTGGGCTGGCAAAAACGCCGGGATAATGCAGAGACCCAAACTCCCCCTTCTCAGCTGTCAGCCAAAGCCTTGGGAATTTCTCAGCAAAGCCATTTCCCTCCTGTCTCGAAGGGGTAACGGGTGCCAGTGCCCCTGAGCAAGGCAGGGCTGAAGGTCTGCACGGGGACATCAGCTGGAACAAACTGAAAACCAGGAAAAGGCTAAGAGAACAACTACACAGCCTTCCAGTACCCAAAGGGACTGCAAGAGAGCTGGAGAGGGACTTTAACAAGGGCCTGGAATGACAGGACAAGGGGGAATGGCCTTACGCTGACAAAGGGCAGGGTATTAGCGTATTAGGAAGAAATTCTTCCCTGTGAGGATGCTGAGGCCCTGGCACAGGTTGCTGATAGAAGCTGTGGCTGCCCCTGGATCCCTAGAAGTGTCCAAGGCCAGGCTGGACACTGGGGCTTGGAGCAGCCTGGGATAGTGGAAGGCGTCCTTGTTCACGGCAGGAGAGTTGGAACTGGGTAACGTTTCAGGTTCCTTCTAATCCAGCCCAGTCTATGATTCTACAAACAACGTTAAGACTGCAAAAAAAAAAAAAGCCCTCAGGTGCCGGGGAGCTCCCAGGCTGCAGGAACAGCACCAGACTTTTAAAATTCAGACCCTGGCCCCTCCAAACTGAACATCCGAAACCAGTGACTTAGTGGGGAGTTACTGTCTGTAGCAGCTCAGCCTCTTCTCAGAGGGGACATGGAAATAATGAGTGGCAGTGAAGCAGTCAGCTGATGAGCTCTGAAAAAGTACCCAAGAGAAATTAAACACCATGACTCCAACCTGTAATGTACCCTCAGTGGCCCACTTTTCCTTCAAACCAAAGTATTTTCAGTTCAGACCTGAAACTATTGCTGACCTGCCCAGGTTTTCCTGGATTTTTCAAGTGTTTAGGGATTAACTTTCATCTCCGTGAAGCATCAGATCATGTTCGGTAATTCACACAGCCCCACTGCGAAGATTTTCTGGGGTCTTTTTCCCCTTTTGTTAAACAACAGGGAGAAGATGCCCTGGGAAGCCTCCTGCACTCCACCCCCAAGGTCCCAGTGATAGCTTTTGTCCCATTCCTCTGAGTTCTGGTAAACCAGCTTTGCCCAGATGTCTTTCAGAAATAAACCTGAAAGCATGGGCAAAGGGGCAGAGGAGAGAGAACAACATTTTTTTACTGAAATGAATAGAAACTGTCTAAAGGAAGGTCACACTAACATGAGAAGCGTGATGATGACCTCTAATAATCACTGCATTGTTCTCCCTACGATTACAGAGCCCCTCTAACAGTCCAATTTCCTCAAACCCATGAAGAAACCTCAGTGGAGACAATGAAACTCCGGGTCTGTATCCTTCTTTTCCCCCAAAAAGTGCATTTCTGCTTATGCTGTGATTTCACCACACGTTTGGTAACTGTATTTCTGGGAGGTAAAAAACAGAACTGGAGGTTCATCACCCCAGGACAAAGACCACCCCTTCCAACCCAGACGAGAGGCAGGGTGCTAAATGCTGACAGTTGTCTGTTTTCTCCGAGTATCATTCTTCTTCTTTGACAACGGGTTGTCCCCAGCCATCCCAGTGCTCGAGAGGCTGAATCCAGCCAGGTCCTGCACCTCAGGGACCCCAAGACAAAGAGAGGTCAGTAAATTTTCCTAAGTCTGCAAAGCTGGTACGGAGAATGACGGAGCACCAACAGATCGAGGGAGCTGCCCTGCTGCTTGCTAGAAGGGAAGAAACTGAGTATATTTCTGCTGGGACAGTGACTGCTTTTCCGCCTCTCATTAAAAACAGATTTTTGTTTTCATTCTGAAGTAGACACTTCGGTCTTCCGGACTCCATTTCGATACATGTTAAAGGCACATTCAGCGCATTCAGAGCCGACTTCATACATGAATTTTTAGGAGTATTCTTGTGGGTGATAAAAAATCCAGCTCGGGTCCAGTGCTCAGTTTCCAAAACATCTCAAAGCTCAGTGTTCCCTTGGAAACTTGGGATTCTTGAACTTGCCAGGCACAGTCAATAGCAACGTTACTCAATAAATTTTTGCAGCCGTTTAGCCAAAATAAAAATCCCAACACAGAGAGCTCACATTAAAGTACACAATACAATCTAATTTATACTCAAAAAGAAATCATGAATCACTTCTCACAGCTAATGGTGACTGCTCCTTTGAACTGACTAAAAATTATTAAAAGCTTTTAAACATTCATTAGAAGTCAGTATTTTCTTGGCTGCTTGAGAATGCCTCTAACGTAACTCATAGAGCTGATAAAGCAAACTTTCCAATCCATGTAATCCCATGGATATTTCTATGTCAATAATATTATCCCACACATTGCAGAGTGATTTCTTGCAGAAATCTTGTATCTTTTAGCTCTCTGACACTTGGTTTTCGTCTTAAAGATGCCAAACTGTTCCATTTTTGGAGACAACTTTCTCTTTCCTATGGCCTGGCATGTTAACGGTGTCTACAGAAGAAATGAAAGCAGGAAACAAGTTTAAACCATCCTTCCACTATTGACTCCTTTTTGTCAGAAGATCCCAAGAACAAAAACTATCACATCCCTGACCTCACAGTCCATACAGGAGATGAAAACACATCGAAGAGAAAATAACTTCAACCGGAACTCTGGAGCACACTGGGCCCTGTCCACGCCAGCAGGAGAAGAAAGGCAAAGTCACAACACTTACACAGAGGACGTGCAGGACCACAGCTCCATGTCTCCTGTCCTCGTTCGTGAAGATGTCATTGGGGAATTCATGGAGAGCTGCAAAAAGCGAGGAGGGGGGAAAAGAAAGCTCAGATGTTTAATCAGCTACTCACACCCACCCCAGTGCTGCTCAGTAACACAGCGAGAGGCTGCCCAAACCCAGCCCCGCAGCCACGTGCCAGAGGCTCTGCCTCACCTCCCTTTTGGCTCGGCTCACCTTGTCCTCGGGCACCACCTTTCCCCAAATGTTTACTGTGCCATCTGCTGCTGGGCCAGCACCACCCTGTGACCCACAGGTGCCCAAGGGGGGACAGACTGCCCCCACTAGAGCACAGCACGGCTCCTTTCTCGAGGGAAGCAGCCGGAGCTGTCCGGAGCAGGTGCAGTACCTCCTGGAGGGGCTGGCAGCTCTCTTCCCACTGCCCAGCAATCCATAGAACCATCGAGAGGAGTACATCATGCACTTCACAGCCTTTGCTGCAAATACACTGTCGCAAGTCATGGAAAGGCAAATTTCCTCCATTTGCTCAAATGCTTTATTACTGCTCCGGATGTTAATTGGATTATAAAGCTCTTAAGGACAGCCTGCCAATTAGGCTGCAGGAATGGCTTTGGGTTATAAACCAAAAAGCCAGTGTGAAGATGATACTCTAGCATTCAAGTGCTTCTCAGTAATCCCAGATTTTGAAACAACAGCTTTCTGCTAATGGTCAGTTCTTCACATTCAGCCGTCAGCTGGAAAAAATCAAACTGCGTTCTTCCTGCCTTTCACATCTTTAGCGTTAATAAAGCTCCAGCAATAGGAACTAAATTAGCAATTGCACAGATGATTAAATGGAAAAACAATCCAGCTCACTCTCCCGGTTTTGCTGCCTCTGAAGCAATAACTGAGCAAAAGGCAGCTGCATTTTAATTTTGTTCCTTGTGCAAGCAACAGGCACCGCACTACCCAGGCACCGCACCTGAGGAGGAGAACACTCTTTTTTACACACACTCTTTTGCCCAAAGGCTCAGGTTATTACTGTTAATTGTATTCCTACGGATCGGTAAATGCTATAATGAGTCCTGACAAACTAGCAGGAGCTACCGGAGCAGTACAGACGGCATCTTTAAAGCACCCATAACGGAGGAGCACCGCAATACCCTTCTCCTTTATGAGAACCAGCCACGCCTGTGGCTTCTTATCACCTGTCAGGACTCACCTGCCAGGACCTGGGACTACCTCCAGGAGCTGTGACTACTTCCTTCCGAGGCAGAACTAGTCCTGCCAGGCTGCCTCCCCTCCCACCCCAGAACGTGCGCTGTGCTAAAGCTGACAAGTTGCCAGAAACACCCTTAGGTGTGCAGCCTAAGGAAGCAGTCATGGAGGTACCAGCAAAAGGGCAGGAGTGAGAAAAACCCCAACAAGCAACACAAAACACTACGGAAGCTGGGAGGCAATGAAAGTAAATCAGGTGGAAAGGATTCATCTTTCTTCAGCAAAACATCATTATGTGAAAACCCGATGTTTTCATCACACCTTTAGAAACGTTCCTGACCACTCCCTGTTCCACAAGAAAAGGAAACACGGGGAGGTCTGCCTGCAGCAACACGCAAAATGGTTTGCTAATGCACGTGTGTGTGTGTGCTTCCCCTCCTCCTGCAGCTGCCTCCGAGATTTTACATTCACTACAGACAGATGACGAAAATCCAATCCCTTTAGCAAGAGTCTCTGCGAGGTTCAAGGAGCCCGAAGTGCACCTAAGGTAAAGGCATACAGGGAAAACACACTGTGTGCAGTGTGATCGCGTAAGCCGTCTCTAGTCCCAGTGGCCGGGAATCCTGGCCCTCCTTCCTGTGCGCAGCAGAAATGCCCAGTGCTCCCTCGGGTTCAGGTTCCCACCCCATGCTGGCAGGAAACGCACCTCCCTTTTTAAAGAAAATCCAAGATGTCCATCACCACGTCCTTCACGACATCGTCCAAACAAAACGCTTTTAGCGGGTTACACTTGGAAACATGCAATTATAAAATAATGTATGCAAATTTGAAATCTGCTGCATTTTTATTAGCTGCATCAGGTGCAGATGAGTACAGATAAGAGGAGAGCTTTGCAAAACACAGGGGCTCCTTTCTGAGAAGAAATAAAGGGTGCTGCTGGAACACCACTCCAACAACAGCTGCCCTATTTAGCGGGTTACAAAAGCTCAGACAGTTTGTTATTTTGCTTAAAAGACTCCCTAGCCTTTGTACAGAAAATAGGTGCGGATTTCGCCAGGTTTGTTTTGATTGCACAGAATAAAATCCCAACCACCCTGCCAATGAACCTAAACTCAAAGAATAAAAGACTTCTGCCTAACAATCCACTCCGGTCCTGCAGAGTTGGCAGCGCAAGGGCAGGATCTTCACAGAGCTCAGCACCTCCCCAGTCACCTCCTGCGTGGGTGTTAGACACAATTCCGGGAGCAGCCCAGCAACCGGAGCATTCCCAGTGCATTCCCAGGGGGTTCCACCCCTTGGACACACAGGACTCGGTCCCAGTTTTCGGTTCCTGAGGGGCACATTCCCAGAAAGCTGAGGGCAGCTCAACACAACAGTCCTTCCAGGTGTGCAGTTCTGCCTTGCACTGGCAACTTGTAGAATTAAGAATAAAGATTAGGATTATTAGCGTTTGGAAGTAACTGGAATTAGATGGCTGTTAGCAAGGTATGGACTGGCCTTGGAAAGGGAGCTAAATAGTACAGGAACAGATGAGCATCAGGTGTGAGAAGCTGTGCTCTTTTGCACTTGACTCCAGGTGTTCTGACAGGCAGTGGCTGCTGTGTGGGACGGAGAGCCCACGCCTTTTGGAGACAACACCACAAGGGTATCACCAGATTCAGAGGAAAAGTTTGGATCTATACCCGCCGAGGGGAGATTATTTTAGTCCTAATACAATCAAGCTGGAATGAATTCTTGTCCTGTTATTCTCAATCAGTGTGCAATTCTTTAAAACTGGAACCCTGTTCAGCCTGGCCATGGGTGACTTAGAGAATGCTCTGCATCACGCTGCACTCAGAGGGTTTGCTCGCACAACACAAACCTGTCTCTGCCCAGGCCAGGCGTGTGGGGAAGGTGCTGCTGTACCACTCCTCAGGGAGTGGCAGTTTTCACCACCCTCTTCCCAGCTACTCCTTTCCCTCTCACATTTAATGTTCCCACCTCTCCAAAAGGATTACTTTTCAGAAAACCTAGCACTGTACTGCATCAATAGTTCTAAAAGCTGTGACAGCCACTTATTTTTTAAGAAGCCTGTAAGTCTGTATATTGCCAGCCAGTGTATCTGCTCTGGGGACAAGAAAACCCTTGGGAAATCTCCCACTGCTTTAGCAGACTCAAGATGTTCAGCCCGGCCAATGAATTACCAGCACAGAAAACTCACAAATTTACAGCCTTGGTTCATTTTTTCATGTTGTCCCCACAATTCTTTCTCTCTGCTGTTGTCACCTATGAGGGACAGATGTTAGTGGAGCAGACCTCGTGATGTGCAGCGGGACAACGGTTTTTTGCATCCATGCTGACAGCTTTTTACACAGGGAAACAAAAATAAACTTTAAAGCATTAGTTATCTTTTCCCCCATAGGCTCAGAACAATTATTTTAAACTCAAGCTCGAGATTGCTGCTGGGTTCAGGGTACACAACAGTATCACGTTCAGCACCTGCCTGCAGAGTGCTTCACCCAATTCCCTGACCTCCAGCAGCATCCCTGGACACTACCAGTTCTCCATCCCTGCTGTCTGTCCCTCACAGGGAGCAGGAACCTGCCAGGGTGAACCTGCGGGCACGGGAGGTGAGGGGGGTGCTCAGGAACTACTGGATCTGTGCAGCCTCACAGCTCCCACTGCCTGGAGACCAGCTCGGGCACACACATACAGCCCACCAAACCCTGTTCCCACGGGGAACGACGTTAAATCACACGGCACAGGCAAAGGACTGTGAACATCTTTAGCTGCCCTTAAAATCAGTGAGATCAGCCAAATTCTGTCTGAAGGGAGGGCGAGTACCTTTTTTTACCTACACAGATATATAAATGTTTTACCATCTGCCAAGTGAAAATGGTGTTTGCATCTCAGTGGCATGATCTAAAATGTAAAGAGAGCCAAGCTGCAATGGTACGTCAAAAATGAAACATTTTGCTAACGTTTCACTCATGTCTCCACTAAACTGCTGCAAACCAGCAGCTGAAGCAGCGCGGGGTACAGCCCCCCACAGTAAATCATGCAGCACCCCAGAGGCACCATCCCACACCTCGCAGTGGCTTTTCCAGGCTCTGTGCCTGGCCCCTGGGAGCAGCCCCTGGGGGGACAGACAGCAGTCATCCAACAGAGGTGGCAGAGTGATGGGAGCACCCCTACTGGAGCTACTGAGCCTGGCCACGTACCTGTTCTCAGGTGCCTCTTGCTGGGATGAGCCAGACAGAGCAGGCGTGGCATGAATAGCATGGGAGAGGTCTGCGTTTCTATTGAGTGTTATGCATGGGCTGGGGAAAAGAAAGGAGGGAGAAGATGGAGGAGTGGGAATACGAGATGTCGAACCCTGTGCACCTCGGGGAATTCAGAACTGGCAGCTCATTTGCATGGGAAGTGAGAACAAACATTACTCCTTGCGACTCTGGAGGAAGCACTCGAGAGAAATCACTGCCTGAAAGCAGCCGGCAGAGCAGCTCCCAGGGCCCTCCACCCACGGAGCAGCCGGCATTGCGGCTCCCGGGAAGCCCCGCTTCTGCCTCGCAGCACCAATTCTAGGAAGGGCAGCTCTGGCCAGGCTTGCGCGTTCAGGCTGCAGGGGTGTTTTATCTGCGTGTCAACATGCACACAGCTACAGCATGCGTGCTTCTGTGGGCATCCCGAACAGCTCAGCTGCTTCTCATTCCGTGCACATCTGACGGCCCCTTCTCCAGAATTTCAGATGTTCAGAACGGCGCAGAAATTGCAAAAAGCATTGCCTTTGAAAGAGGCCAGCCCTGCACACCCCATACTGTGCTGTCCCCCCCTTTTCCTTAGACTCTCCTGGCTGTGTGCTGCTGTGTGGCACTGTGCTCCCAGGCCCAAGTCCTGCTCCCTCGTGGGGCTCCTTCTCTACGCCAGCCGTATGCACGCTTTCCTGACGCCTTCCTCCGCTGCAGGAAGTAAAGTCTGGAAGGAACAAACCCCTGAACATAAGCAGAGCCCTTGTGAAGTCAAAAAGGTTCTGCCTTGGCTTCAGTGCAAATGAGTCGTTTGCAAGGTCAGAGGCACATCGAGATCCAAGGGCAACAAGCAAATATATCTCAACATAAATGGGGGAGAAATCAGAAATAATAAATAACATGCAACAGCATATGGTTCAGAGAGAGTTTAAGTCAAATAACAGCAGCAAGTGACCTTTAAAGAGAAGGTTATACTTCCCTTTGCTCAGTACAAGAACTAATTTCTGTCACAGCAAGAATCTGGCAATTGTTTCCCAGGATCTTTGAGCTTTTATACTCCTGCATTTCACTTGACCATGCTATAGTTAAGCTGCTTAAATATATATATGCATGCTTCAACTGACAGAGGGCAGGGATAGATTGGATACCAGGAAGAAATTCTTCCCTGAGAGGGCAGCCAGGCACTGGCACAGGCTGCCCAGAGAACCTGTGGCTGCCCCATCCCTGCAAGTGTCCAAGGCCAGGTTATACGGAGCTTGGAGCAACCTAGGACAGAGGAAGGTGTCCCTGTCCACGGCAGGGGGTGGCAGTGGATGGGCTTTAAGGTGCCTCCCAACCCAAACCTTTCTGGGATTCCGCAGCAGATTTTGTTCTGCTCTGTGCCCCCGTCCCCCACGGCGCGCAGCAATTCCGTCCTGTGAAAGGAAGCGCAGGGAGGCACCAGCAGAACTGCCAGTGTTATAAGTTTTACAGACCTCAGCACAGGCAGTGTCGGATCGAGATGGTTCCCTTGACAAATGCAGTGCTTCTGCAAAGTGATCCATTATCAGCCACACACTCTGGTCAGAAATAGCTGGCACAAGGAAGGTTCTTAGCAAAACCACAGCAAGGAAAGAACAAATCCCTGGCTGGCTCCTGTCCTCACATGAACTGCCAGAAATTCCTAATAACTTACTGGCTTAATTACAGCTATTCTGGAGTTCCCGGACTTCTTCTGACTTGGAGCAGAATACAGTCCCTCTTTCATTAGCTTTATTTCGGGGAACAAATATTTATATTCTGTTCATATCCACAGGCAGACTAACCGAAAAAGGCAACTTCACAAGAAGCACTTTTATAAAGCTACCTGGAAAGGAAGAGTTGCTGCTGTCACCTCTCTTCTCTTCTTGGGGGGAAAAGGGAGGGACTTTTTGATCTCTCAGCATCCCAAGTACTGGATGCAGGGATGCCATGAGTTCAAAGGAGGGGAGCAAATTCCCCTGTCTGCTTCAGTCTTTTAGCCCCATTTTAAAGGGGTGACTGGGAACCTGGATCAAAACACACCAAAAAAAAAAAAACAAACCACACTTCTGCAAAGAATCCAACTTTCGGATTTTGCCAGAAACACGTTAAAAGTTGCGGCCTAAACACATGGTCCAGGAATAGAGGCAGCTTCAACGTGGGCCAGCCAAAGCCAGCCCTGCCCAGCAAGCAGCAGGGCGATGCCATTGTGAGCACCTGGAATGTGTCACAGGGACAGCACCTTGGGCCAGAGGAGGGCGTGAGGGGGACAGAGATCCTAGAGCCACAGAGCCCTTTAGGCTGGAAAAGCTCTCATGGAGTCCAGCCCCCCAGCCCAGCACTGCCCTCCTGCCAGAGCGGGCTCTGCTCCAGGCCACCCTGGCCCTCCGAGCCTGGAGGCTACCATGGGCTCTGCCTCTCACATGCCATCATCAGGGCAGGGATTTACTGCCTGCAATAAAATTTCAACATTTAAACTGTCCAGGCTCATCTGCGGAGCAGCTCTAATACGCTTTAAGCTCCCTCGAATGTATAAATGCTTAAAGCTATTACAATCTCTTTGTTATTTTACATTAGGCATCCCACTAACTATTTTCTTACTTCGATATAATCAGTGTTTATCATTATTTGGAGATTAATTCTGGATAATGAGGACACATGGCCTGTCTCCTCTAGAGGCCAAGAGCTGGTTGGCAAGGCAGGGCAGCCCTGCCATCATGGGAAGCCCCTGTCCTGACACCCTGGGGAGCACAGGACAAGACCCCAAAGCCTGTTAGTGTTTTCCATTTAAGCTCACAGTTCCCGGCACACAGAGGGATCTGGTCCCTTCCCCTCCCAGCCACAACAGAAGCAAAGACATCCTCCCCCATTTCCATCCCAACACAAGGTGCTTGAAGCGCTCAGGTACTTATATCTTATGTAAATATATTTAGCAAACCAGAGCGAGTTCCATACTTCAGACATCCATCATTTTGCTCTTTGCATATAAAACTGGCAGGGAAATTTCCATTCCAAGACTGCAAGGTTAAAATGCTACACCTGACTAAAGCATCTATAAAAGGGAAATCACAGCAATCCTTTACTTCGATAGAGCAATGAAAGTACATTAAAAGGAAATTCTTGGGGGTGTAAACATTAGCACGGGAGGGATTTTGAAGTGAGAAAGCAGCACGGCTCTCAGGACAAGAGCCAGCCTTTTCCAAGGCATCCCAACATCTCTGGCTTCAGCTTGGCTTGGGATCAGCCACAAGGCCAGCTCTTCTGGAAGAGAGTTGCGGTCAGCTCTCTGCCTGGTTGAAACCCACAGCACAGGGCACTTACTTGTGCCCTTTGAACATCTTCACATCTTCTCGAGCCCCTTTTTGCAGTTTACTGGGATTTCTGAACAGCACTCTGCTCCTCCAAGCATACCTCGGACCGTCGGCTCACACCACCTGCACACGCGACAGGTCCCCAGAGTTACCAGCTCATGTTCTGGGCATTATTTAAGCCAATTTTTCAGCTACTGCACCATGAATTTCATTGCGTCCAGGCTCAACTGGGAGGTTTCTCAGCGTACTAATTCCCCTGCCACCAGCAACTCCCTTACTCCAGGCTGAGATTTCACCAATTTTCTCAGTGTTACATGCATTCATCATGCACTTGGCAGTGACTGTCTCAGAGAAGACTGAGACACATGCTGTCCCGAGAAATGGGATGAATCACGTTACTTCTAAAGAGAGTCGGGGCAACTGCACACCAATGCACACCATTCTGCTGAGCAGAGTCAGCTTGGAACTGAGGATGGCTGTGGAAAGAAGAGGATGCAGCAAGATCCTCCAGGATGGGAACCACCACGGCCCTGGCCCTGTCCAAACCATCGGCTTTCCAGCAATTAGCACTGACTAAGGATCTCTAATTGACTTCAATCTGCTGCAAAGTGACTCCAGCAGCAAGGCTGTCACAACATCCTTTGGAATCAGTGCCGAGGGCTGAGGTCAGCGAAGCCGGGGCTTCTGGCTCTCCACCACAGCCCTGACAGAGCGCACGCTTTCTGTTCCCCACATCTCAGCCTCTGAGTTACACAGGAAGCTCAAGAGATTTTTGTCTCCCTTGTAATTATCTATATAGAGCCACCCTTCCTTCTTGCTCTCACTTTGTTCAGAAGAGTGTCCCTGATGGGGGAGCTCCGTGCTGCTCAGGGGACAGAGGCCAGAGAGTGAGCACTGTCAGGGTCCAGATCCTTGGAAAACCCACACACAGGCTTTGCTCTGAGCTCCCAGCAGCCCAGGCAGGACACGGGGCCAAGGCCCGTCCTGTGCCACACGGCAGAGCTGGGTCCTGCCCTTTTCTCTGGGGTCCCACCGACAGATTTCAGTTTTGCTCTCCTGTTGTCCTCCTGGCTGGTTTCTACACAACAGAAGACGCGGTTCGGTTTGTTCTGTGACTGTGGGGAAAAGTGAACACGCAGCACATGCAGATGAAGCAAAGTACACGGCAGGTCCCTCTGCAGTTATGCATTTTGCTTTACGGTGACAGGCAGGCTTAGAGCCCAACCTCCAGCATAAAAATCACATCAATCACTGTCAACACACTATTCATATATCAGAAGGACAACACTGGCTTTAAATAGGTATCAGCGGTTCCAGAAGACAAGGTGCTTCCAGAACTCCATCTCCAAAGAGCCTTTCATCTCACCCAGAAACTGAAAGCCCCTAAATATAGGACTACTGTTAAAAATTCATGAGCTTCAGCAGCTATTTATCAAAGTCATGGAAATAGGGTATTTTCATGATGGTGAATGGCTTGACATTCATTACTAATAAGCAAATGTGCCCTTTATTACCATTTTAGAACAGAACACTGCTACCGATACCCAAGGAACACTGCATCATCACCAGGCGTTAGCATTAGCTTTGCTACAATACACACATCATTCCTGCCATCTGGATGCCTCATGCTTATTAGTTCCCAGATGATGGTGTGGATGAGGCCAGCTTTGTGGAGGCTGACCGCACGAGGCTGCCGGGAAGGTCTGTGCCAAAGGCGGGATGGTGCCGTGGTGCTCCTCTCCACGAGCCTCTCCCAGAGCACACCTAGAGTTATCCCTCCCTCCAGGCCCCTGGATGCTCTCAGCAGAGCCCTCTGGAGAGTCCCAGCTCCTCGGTGGCAGTGGCCACGGGACACAGGCAGCAACCCCTGCTCATTGCAGGGCTGCAGATCAGCAGCAGGGACACTGCTGGTGTGGCTACAGCCCAGGTGACAATGCTGACTGGGACATCATCAATGGCAGCTTCTGTCACACCCCACTCGCAGCCTCCTACCACAGTCACTTGACCTTAAAGGTTCAATCAGAGTGCAGAATCAATCTGTTCAGTTCAATCAGAAGAAGTGAAAGAATAGCTCTGTGATGGTTTAGGTTTTTCATGCCTTTTATATATGCCAACATTTATACACTCTCTGTGCTGACAAGGAAAAAGCATTCATTGCTGTCTGCTGGGAGAAAGGGGAAGCAGAGAGGAAGGAGGAACCCCCCCACCTCCCTCACATGACAAGAGAAAGCTGGCCTCAACAACGGGGTGGTTCGATTTCAGTGGATCCCTGAGAATTTGTTCTTCCCAAAAGGGCTCTTGAGGTAACTTGACCTACAGCCACCAACTGTAGATGAGCTTTTTCTTGCCCTGCCTGGGCAGAGAATACCGAATGGGCAGCTAGACCTTTTACACAGGGAGGCTTTTGCTGTGGTCTCCACCCACATGCCGCTTGTTCTCCCCCCTTCTTTGTCCCTTTCTTTTTCCAGCCGGAACAAGCCCACACCATGAGGTATTTATCACGGTTTCCCGACCTTCACCTCACTCCAGGTGAAGCACTGGGGGCTGTCCCCAGCCTGATGATCAGACTACCTGACACACCCCAGCCATCCCCCAAACAGCCCCCGATGCCGTGTCTCCGGTGGGGAACACCCACCCCTCGGCTGCCCTGGTCAGACCCAGTCATGGATCTCGCTCTGCTGTTTGAGCAGTCCCTTTTCCCTGCTGGACATCAGCCGGAGCACCAGAAATGCCAGGACATGGCTGTGAGGCCTCCAGGCCTTTACAAGAGAGACAACGGCGCTCACATGATTCTCCTCCTCCTTCAGAGAACATCAGAGGGAGCTACAAGGGCAGCTGTAATTACATCTAAATCCCCACACAGGCAGGACTCTTATTTTACATGTGGCTGGAGAAAGGACCATCTGTTTTATTAAGGTACTAGAAGGCTCTTTTTTCATTTTCTCTTTCATCCCAATTATATTCTTCTCCTCCCCTTCCTCCCTAAGTGGAAGCATTGCCTTGGTAATATCTAGAGTCCTAAAACAAGATTATCTCTTCAAATGAGAGAGTCTTTAAAGTGGGATTATACCTTACAGCAGCGAACCAGTCCTTCAATCAGTTCCAGAGGATACACCTACAACTTCATTACTCCTACATTTACAGGGCAACAAATGAGAAGCATTCAGAAGTGCCTCCAGCCTCTCCTTTGCTAAGCACCCCAGAACTGCACTCTGGTGCTCCTCCAGAGCTTCAGGCTTGCCCGAGGAAGAGGAGGAGGAAGGGTGTTCTCCTGGTGTCAGAGGTGCCACCAGCCAGCAGGAAGCTGAGGATGGACAGGCCAGCTGGCAGGCAGGGGACCGTGACAGAGCAATTTGCAGGGGCTTTTAAAACTATTTCTCCCTTTGCAACCCCTCCAAGCTCTGTTTTCTACAGCAAAATCCTGTGTCATCACAAGGAGGGCTTGTCAGGGTGGTGCTTGCATTGCTGATGTCACAGCTACAGCTGGAGACAGAAAAAGAGCACCCCAGAGATGTTCTCCCATCAATGCCTTATTTAATACCTTCCACTTTTACATCAAGTATCACCCACCTCATCACCCTGCCCCCCCTCCTGCTGCCCTGCCCTCCAAGATGGAAAACCAAGAAAGCAGTATTCCTGTCCTCAAAGAGAGTCTCTTTGTGTGAAGGGCTGATCCCTGAGGAAGCCAGACACGACACACGCTTTGTACAGCCCCCGCCTGCTCTCGGCAGGCCTGGAGCTGGAGAAGGGTCACATCATCGACATCCGTCTCCCACTGCATGTTGCTGCTCAGTGAGCGAATTCCAGAGATTCTGGAAGAAGCACCTGTGTAGACCAGGGCCATGAGCTCGCATCCTTCCTTCTCTGGCAGCTGTGGAGGCGCTCTTGGGATGAGGGACCCACCTGCAGCACCCCGCCGGGTCCAGGACAGGCTCCCACACAGGGGCATCGACCACCTTCAGCTGCTGGGCCCAAATATCGACTATGTGCTGCTGCCTGTGCCCCGACTTACACGAAATCCGTCAATCCCCTCCCACCCCACCCCACCCCACCCCACAGTTACGGGGGCACTTAATTAAAACCGGGGTGATCCCTTGTTGCCCAGAGCCCCGGGGAGGACAGTGCTGATCCTATGGTCTGCTCTGGAAACTTGCTCCTCAGCCATGACTTCCCGATCCACGGGAAAAATGCAAATGCTTAAACTTCAGGCATTTCATACTGTAAATTCACAGTCCAACTCCGCTTCCTAACAATGCACATACACACGCTGCAATAAGAAGAGGCCTAGAGCCCCTGGAACATTAATATAGAGAAAATCCACTCGCACAACGTGTGGCTTTTAGTTTTAATGGCTGCAGGGAGACAAAGCGCGCCTAAAGCAAAGCCAGGGAGGATGGCAAGCATCTCCTAGCGTTTCACCAGGCTACAGAAAAGCACTGTACCACTGAAGATGCTGAGGCAGAGGCCTGGCAAAGGCACAAGGAGCGGGAAGAGCCAGGCAGCCCAGCGACGGACACAAACCGGCTCGGGAGGTGAGCAGCTACAGGGAGGGGACACACCAGAACCAGCCAAGGCTGTGAGCAGGTGCACGGAGGGGACACACGAGAACCAGCTGCAGTGAGCCAGCCAGGCTGAGAGCTGCTCCCGGTGATTCATCCTGTCAGGAGGGGGCTTCCCTCAGCCACACAAGGATCCAGGCTAATTTCCTCTGCTGACCTATACACCGCTGTGTCACACTCGGGGAACACATGCCAGACACTTTCAAAGAGCTTTGGGGAGGTTTAGCCAGAAGGGCAATGGATTTCAGTGGCAATCACACAGCTAAATACCACGTTTCCCTTGGTGGCATAACCTTTGCATAACTGCTACACTTCCCTGCCATGAATAATCTGCAAACAGCCTCAAAAAGGCCTCTCATCTCCCTTGCACGAGCAGCCCCATTTCAGGGGCGCACCTCCTAAGGGACCCTGTGCACCCCAGTGCAGTCTTCAATGGCATTATTTCCAGGTGCCATTCCAGCCACGCAGAGGCCCGAGCACAGCACCTGTCTCTACTGCTCAGAACCAGAGCGAGGACCCAGCGGAGATCCAGAGCTGTGTGTGCACAGCCGCTGGAAGTCCTGTCAGCAGGGGAAGCTCCGGATGTTCGCAAAAGGCCGAGGGCACGACACAACAGCCCGCCCTGCCAGGCCTCAGGGCTCGGCTGCCACGCAGGTCCCGGGGAAAGGGGCACGAAACAGTGAACCCTGCAGCTGCAGTGGTCTGGGAAAAGGGGCTTGCTGAGAGCCAGGCAAGGCACGCCTGTGCATGCTAACAACCTGCTGGATGGCACGGCCCTCCAGAGCGCCCGGGCGCTGCCAGAGAAGAGCTCTGCTGAAAGGCGAGAGGGTTTCTCTGGAGCCTGGAGCAGATTCACCCCAGGGAACTGCAGGTGGCCGAATACCAGCCCCGCCATCAGCCAGGCCACCCCAGAGCGGTACCTGCGGCGAGGCTGGGCCAGGCAGGGCGCGTGCCACAGGGCTGCCCACAGCTGTGTGGGATGCTCGGCTCCCGGCCCAGCTCTGCTCTCGCTGGAGAGCCTGGGATCGACCTGAGCAGTACACGCTCTCCAACACACCTCCGGCACGCACACTGGCACGGCAGCTCTGCCGTGCCCTGCCCAGCCACACAAGCACCGGGGGACTCTCCACAGCGGCGGCTTTGTGCTCACAGTTTCACACCCAAGCCTCTTCCCAGGGCCTCGCACCCCTCTCACCCCCGCCAAGGCAAGTGGAGGACAAACCACAGCAAGCACAGCCATGATATCCCAGACAAGAACACAGCAGTAAACAAACAGGTCTGGACTCAGACAGGTTTTTTTGGTGAAGGAAGGAAAAGATGTGCAACATTTTATCTACGCACGGCTGTCCTGCATCTCTGGGGCTGAACTGATCTCCTAAAGCACAGGGGGCAGCAGCAGAGCTCACTGTCAGACAGGTGAGATGCTGGGACATCTCAGAGAAAACATGATGACAACCCCATGGTGGCTTGGCAATCTCCTGCTCCGTCTCCAAAACAGCCTGAGTTTTTAGAGGCTTTAAAAGCCAACAAGCTGGGACCACTGTACATCCAATGTGCTTGGCTTGCCAGGAAGCAGAGTGGATGCAGAGGGAAGGCAGAGGCAAGGAATCGTGAACAGCAAGGCAGCTGTGCCCCTCTGCAAGCAGACTGAGGTGCCGGGGCACAGATCAGGCCTGGCAGAAACCAGTGCACGCACTAGCACCTTCCAGGGCTGCCTCCTGTCAGCTTTAAGCCACTGCTAATTCCATCAGGTGTTGACAGGTATCCCTTTTACTCTACAGCTGAAGACACAAAACCTGGGCACAGGAGACATTCGAAATGCAGCCCATTTCCTTCCCCCAGTCATCATTCCACATCAATCAGACAAAAAATTATTACAGGGTAACAGGGTTGAGAAGGGAGCTGCTGAGAAGGGGTATGGCAAACCAACCCCACCGTTCTGCAGGAAGGGACAGCGCAGTTTGCTGCTGCTCCTGTGTGCTGGTTAGAGCACAGCAGCCCAACAGGGGTCTGTTCATGTCTGGGGGTTCTGCTCAGGCCCAGGCAGCCTGTGCAACCCCTGTGGCAGAGCCACAGCCCTGCTGCCCTCTGCACAGCCCAAGCCTTGCCGCTCCTGCAACCCAGGCAGCAAATTAAAAAAAAAAAAAACAAAAACAAAAAAACACCCAACAAAAAAGACCAACTCTTTTTCCTTTCTGCCTCCTGACACTCTTTTTCCGCTCTCTCACAGCTCTGGGACGCCGGTTCCTCCAACGAGGTGCCTTCCTGGGGAAGGAGAGTGCCCCCTCCACCTCCCTCCTGCCCAGGGGTGCACTGCCCACAGCATGGCAGGCTGAGAAAGGACAAAGCCCCAAGTAACAGGGGCAACGGGCACAACTCCTGATCCCCATCCCCCCATGCCCAGGGCTGCCTTCAGGAAGCTCACATGCTGAGGAACACCTGTCATCCCAAACACACTGCAAGCTGGGTTTGCAGTGACAGGCTTCGACTAAAACTGGCATCTCCTGCTGCCAGCAGCCTCAGCCCTTCCAGGAGACACGCCGTACGGCAAACACAGCATGGAAACCTCGCGAGTGGAACTGGATCCGTGCTGCTGTGATCCAGGGCGAGCGCAGAGTGACTTACACAGGGCACTGGTAAAGAAACGATTACTGAAATTAGCTGGGGACAACATCTGCGGGAAAGCTTGCTTCCTCCAGTGACCCAAGGCTGCGTTTTTCAATGCACGTGGAAGCCCTCGCACCTTCTCTCTAGATTCCTCCAGTATCAGCTTTTGGAGATAACCACAAACACCTCCAAACCAGGAACACCAGGAGCAGTATCACCCTCACCAGGGGGCAAATGTCAACAGCAACAAACTGTAAGAAGGCTGCTAAAGCAAACACAGCCCTAAATGACAGCAAAACCCCGGAGACCCTGGAAACAGCCCCAGCACCACCGCTGGCCATCCCTAGGCTCTGCTGGCACCACAGCACGGGTGACCAGAAGATCCATTACAGGAATGACCGCTGTCCTGCAGGATGACACAGCCCTAGATCTGGCACCAATGCTCAGTAACCGGCCACAGGGAAAGTGCTTCTTCTGGCCTGGTCAGGATGCAAAATGTGGCACAGATATTGTCAGGCACCCAACACTAGGGACTGACAGTACCTCTGCTACAGGCCCTGACAGAACAATCATAGCCACATTTCCAAGGAAGGTTTAGCAAAGCAAAATACCACCAAAGAGCAGCCAAATATTAATTAGTGAGACTGGAAGCCACAGCTCTTTATCCAGGAAAATCCTCCTGGCTGTTCTGTGGAACGTGATGAACACAGCCACACACAGTGTCTGCTTTATTTCTCTGCACTGTCAGCTCCCAGCAGCAAGCAGGAGAGGAAAGCAGTTATGGGCAGAGGAGCCTGCCAGCTCTGACCCTCCAGCCCTTTCCTGAAGGAGGCCGAGAAGAAGCTCCCAAGCTGGAAAACGCAAATGTTTCTGGGTCACGGACCCAAACACCCCCTTCCAACAGGCATCACAGCTGGAGGAAGCCGCATCTCCCTGCCCTAGCTCCGGGTAACTCGTCCCCACTCTTCTAAGCCCCAGGCCCCCTCCAGGTCCCACTGTCCAAGCCCCAGAGAAACACCAAACAACTGGGGTCGGACTAGGTGACCTTCAAAGCTCTCCTCCAACCCAAGTGATTTTATGATTCCACGATAATTAACGCAGCAGAACAGAGACCTGCCATGTAACAGCAGTGACCAGAGTGACCCAGCACACCTCTGCCCACTGCCTGGGCACGGAGCCGAGTGAGGAGACCGGGGTCACAAAGGCAGGAGGGTAACAGCCCCTGCAGCCCTGGTGCTGGCCAGGATCAGTGCGCCCTGCACTCCTTCAGCAAGCCAGCTCCAAAATGATGGGTGGCCGTGCTGCTGTGCACAAGGGCACGCAGCAGCTGCAAATTCGGAATCGGGCAACAAGTGACAAAGTATTTGGATCACAAATACTAATTTGTTCCACTTCTAAGGCTCCTTTCCACGAGATTTCCCAAAACTACTGCGAAGAGCTGACTGATCCTCTCAGGCACAGGCATCAGCACTGTCACCTCACTGAGCAGCACGGAGGTGCAGGGGGCTGAAGTGACTCTCCAGGTGCCAAGGTGGCGCGGAACCCAGGGACTGACTTTCACACTCACTGACTGAAATACTTTCTCGCACTTCCACCAGGCCCAGCATCAAACCAGAAAGCACCCCACTCCTGCCAAACCCCAGTAAAAACCTTTCAAGCCTGATTTTATGGGACTCAAACCCCACGGCTTTTATGGAAAACTAAATTATTTTTGTTAAATGCCTCCCTCCTGCCTCCAAAAGCCCTGATTTTATTCAGGTCTCTGCTGAGAATTTCCCTATAAAAATATAAATTTGGCTCAGCCACGGCAAAGCAACACCAAGGAAAGTTTTTCTGCTGACTGCTTTAATACACCTGAAGCCCAGAATATACAGGGCTGGTTTCTAGGGCAACGATGCAAGGTGGGAATAACACAGCTTCAGAGGTCTGGGCCCCTTGGAGGGGGACCTGGACATAGAATACAGCTCAGGCATTGAAGGACAGAGGATCTGACCCACCCCAGTGCTTGCTTACAGTGATGGAAACCTGGGATGTACACCTCAGCTCGCTGTCAGTGCCGTCATTTAGTGCGGAGACTGAGCGCAGGATCTGGCCCCCTCGATCTACTCAAAGTCATCTCCATTTGTACACGGTGACTGGATGGAAGGCAGCTCCCTGCCCCACTGCTGGCCAAACCAGAGCAGGAACATCCCTGTGCACGGAGTTAGCCCCCGCCGGCGCTCTGCCATGTGCCATGCAGGGAGGCACGTTCACCCTCTTCCCTTTCCACGCCTGACTTTTCCCTGGCCCACCGTGCAGGTGCCTGCAGGCAGCTGGGGCAGAGCCACAGATCCCTCACAGCAAGCACTCTTCCCAAAGCTGACCCTGTGCCACAGCCATGAGAACAGGACACACTTTGTGCTCTTCCCATGGCAAGGCTCCACCGATCAACGAAGCAGAATATTTCTGCCAGCCACGGGGAAAGAATTAATCTGCAAAGCAGCACTCCCTCGCACGATGCCTGGGGAAAGCATTACCACCCCCACCTAATGCATTTTCCGATGAGTTTCCTGAAAGGCCTCCCGGCTCGTGACAGGTCAGCCCCGCGCGGGGTGGCTTTTCCTGCGCAGGATGAGGCTCTCTGGCACTCCACTACCACCGCCTGCTCTCCATCCAAGCCTGACAGAGGCCAAGTTTTCCTTTTTGAACTGCTTGATATACGCAGTTGGAGCTTTACTATGTGGATAGGATCCCCAGGGAGGGTTTGCGGTTGGCTGGGAACATTTCCTAAGGTGTTTTTGAAATCTCTTTTAACTCCGAGATTTTTCCCTCTTCCCCGTTGTTCCTCTTATTGCTGCCAAGCTGAAACATTATAATGAGTTCATTTAGACTGGAAGTGGGAACGCTTGCAAGGGATCTGGGAAGCTTTAGCTGTTCCCAGGGACAACGGTGAGAGGTCTGCCTGAAACACTCAACAGGTGTGTTTGAAACAGACGAAAGAACCAACCAAACTCCTAGCACTGAAATTTGCATTCAAGCCGTGTTCCAGTGCTCTCCTCAAGCTCCCTGACGAGGCGCTACCCGAGCTGACCTTCGATGATCTCTCTGGCACCAGGCCACCAAGGGAATCCGCAGACTCTTCACCAGGGTCCCATCGCTCACAGCAAAGAAAACCAACAGTTCACAAACGCTAGAGAAACACCAGGAATACAAAAGCACTCCCAAATCACCCCTCAGTCTGGTCCTTTCCTGCCTGCTGTTGGCAATTTACAGTTTTACCTGTAACGCCTGGCCACCCTCACCTGCCAGGGAGTGCACAGTCAGTGTCAGCAACCTGCCTTTTCCTGTCGCCTCACAGACATGACAGGGATTTGCTAATCCCCTCGATTCCCTGGGAGACAGCCGCTCCTGCTCGCTGCATTTTCCACCTTAGACCTTTCCCCACTCAGAACAGGCCACGATGCCCCACGAGGACAGAAAAACCACACGGTTGACATCCTCACTGCTCGGGAAAGAGTCAGGAGGCTTCACCCGAGACCCAACCACGCTGCGCTGGGCCCGGCGCGGACACCAGGATCAACCTGCACCTTCTTAGTGAACAAAACAGTCATGCAAAAGGGTTCTCCCAGTCTCACCCAGCTGGCTGGTGGCAGATCTGGAATAAGATTTGGATAGGCTCCAAAATTCCCTCTCTGCTCACGGGTTTTTTGGCTGCCAGGCCTACATTTGATGTGCCCTGTGTGACACAAAGAGCCACCCCAGCTCCCTGGGATTTTAGGGACGGCTAACACTCATTATGTTGCCATTGGACTGCAGAGACTGAAAGGTTTAAATTCATTTGAACCAAGAAGTTTGGATTCATTCTAAAAGCACATCAGACTAACTCATGGGAGACAGGTCCTGTCAGTGCCTATCAGACTCCACAATTCGGATGCAACTGCTGAAGAGCAGCTGGTTCTGCTGGAGCTGGGATAGTAAAACAAGCCTCTGGCCTGGCCCACTGCAGAAACTCTCTGTACCTCCCAAATATACCAAGACACTCACCTGCAGCACTTTCTCTGCTGGGCAAGATCCAAAAATAGCCAGATTCTGCATAAAAGGCCTTTTGAGCTGGCATCCAGGGATGGCAAAGGTCAAGTGCGCTTTGTTTTGGCACTGCTCGAACAAGCCTGCCCCTTTCCAGAGAGGGCAGCCAGACCAAAGATCCTATTTCCAACACCAGCCACAAAGTTTATGTTTCACCTCCATCCTTGGCAGCTGTTTGCCGTTCTCACTGTTTACCCTCATATTTATTCCAAAAACAATACAACGTGCTCAACGAAGATATGTCAGGAGAACGCAGCACACAAAATAATTATCAGCAGGCAGGTCACTGGAAGTTTAGTGGCCGGATGCCAATCAGATAATGATTTGCAAGCTGTTTCTCAACACGTGGGTGAGCACATGGGACGCTGGACGGCAAGCAGAAGGCATGTTTTTCCTTGGAGATGAAGCGCTCTCAGCGCACAAAGGTACCAGCCTGCAGAGGCATGGGGTTACCTGAAGCTGTGCTCATCTTTTTGTCTCACAGCAGTTCACGAAACAGAAGAGGAACGTGTTCCCACCTGAGTACCGAGCTCCCAGCGCTCTCTCCTGGTGCCCCAGGAACGCCACTTGGCTTAGGAATGAAACACGGCAGGGCACCCAGAGGGTCCTTCAGACCCCTCAGCTCCCGAGGCAGGGACTCCTCCACCCGAGCAAGCTGCCCCACCGGGGCTCCAGTCTGGAACCTCCACGAACACCTCCCCGTAGTCCCATAAAGCCTTTCTGCATGACACCGGATCTGAGCTGGGACCTCATTGGTGCCAGTTTGGGGCTCGGCTGGTTTTCCCTCACAACCTTTTCTAGAAGGCTCTTCCACACCGCCCATCACGTGGCTAGAAATTTCTTGTTTCCGGCCTGTGTTTACTCACCGTCCATTTCCAACCCCAGTTCTTGTGCCAACCGTGTCACCGGTTTAGTGCTAACCCTGGGTACGTACAGACAGCACCTTATTTTTTGTGCTTACTGCACCAAACAAGACCAAGGTGTTGTCTTCCTGTTTTGAGCCTCCACAGCCCCCTGATTATCACAGCATTTTACATTTACCTGCTCCAGCCTGCATTACTCCCTCCATGTGCTGACACTGCTGCAGCGAGCAGTCCTAACGAGCTCTCGGTAGAGCTGTGGGCTGGAGCACGAAGGTTTTCTCATCTCTGCTGGAAACACGTCATGTTCCAGAGCTCAGGAACTGGCTTCCCTCTGTGCAGGAGCTGTGCTGTGAATCCCCTCTCAGAGCTAGGGCTCTGTGGTGCTCATCCTCACGACAGCCCAGCTCTCCTCCATTCCGACTCACAGCACAATGCTCGCCTTCCAACATCTGTACACAAACCACCAGCAAATACATGAGAAAAGACCGATCCCAAGACCCAAATCTGGATGAACTCCCCTAGCAACTGTTTCCAAGCTGCCTGCTTCTGCAGGAGCACAACATTTTAGGGCCACAGAGCTTGGTGGTGCAGATCCTACCTGAGGGATTGATTTACTCCCTCGGTGGCTTCCTGCAGAGCTTGGAAACGGCACAGACTCACCCTGTGCATCCTTTCCCTACTTCACACGTCCCTAAGACCTTGGCATGCATTTTATCCAACAAGTCCCACTTCACAGCAACCCTCTCCCTGTGCTGTGGAAAGAGGCCAGGGGAATGGGATCGTGCTCCAGGGCCACCCAAGCTTGGTGACAGTGACACCGGCCCAAGAGCCAACACTGGAGCGGGCGCTCATTCCTTCTGGCCATCAGCGTGCCCGGCGTGCACGTGAAACCACGACCGGCGTCGGCCTGCCAGGAGAACTGGCTCAGACCACGTCCCACGGTCCAGCTGCCCCCTCTCCGGTCCGCCACCGACACCGCAGTGAGCACTGAGAAATCAGCAGAGGCCAGGCAGTATTGCTGAGGATGTCCAGGCTGCAATAAAACCGTGACTTTCCCAAGTCGCTCCTTCTCGTGCCCCCGCCAGGAGTGAAGAACTGTTTCTGACGGCAGCAAAGGAACGTGGACAGACCACACAAGCACAAGGGGAGACAAGGTAAGAGCTGGCACAGGATGACAGGGTAAAGCGGCTCCTAAAGGACTGGCCTGGAAGGGTCACATGTGACCCCTGTCTCACTGAACATACCTATCATCCTCCTGTTCAACAAGGTGGGTGCAGTTATTTTTGGCTACAGCTACTGAACCGCAACAGTTCTGACTCCTTAAAAAAAGCAGCCTCATCTTCCCTAACCATAATCTTTTGTAAAAAAGAAAGGCTCCAGCCTTCTTGCTACCTGCCCAGATGGAGGCGGTCCCAGGAAGGTCTTGTTTAGCTAAACAAAATTTTGTTCGTGGACTCTAATGACATTAGTTAAGTAAGAAAGGAGGGGGTTAAGAATTTTCCCTTAAAATAACTGTTCATACATAAGGCATAAAATGCCTTTCATACACAATTACAGGTAAAAGACAAACAGATTAGGAGATTAACTCTCTAGAGGCAGAAAAATTACATCTGGTCTATGAATCATTCTAGGTACGACACTCCTCTTGCAGATGATACATCTTTTGATGTACACAAATGTGTTTTGCTAAAATAAAGACATAAACTTAATATAAACAATGCTTAAAAGCTGCCTTCCCTCAGGTAACACTCAGTAAACCCCCAAAGCTGCAACACAACCCTTCATTCCTTAAGCAGGGCTAAGGGGTGTTGGTTTGAAACTGAAGGAGGGTGAGTTTAGGTCAGATATGAGGAAGAAGTTTTTTACACTGAGGGTGCTGAAGCCCTGGCACAGGCTGCCCAGAGAAGCTGTGGCTGCCCCTGGATCCCTGGAAGTGTCCAAGGCCAGGCTGGACACTGGGGCTTGAAGCAGACTGGAACAGCGGAAGGTGCCCCTGCCCATGGCAGGGGGTGGAATGAGATGAGCTTTAAGGTCCCTTCCAACCCAAACCAGTCTGGGATTCTAAGCCCTGCCAGGTACTGGCTTCCGAGGCTCAGAGGCAGAGCTGGCCCTGAGACCCCAACAGAGGAGTTTACGTGCCCTTCCAGCTGGAAGAAAGACACCAGGAGGGGTCTTTATAGTGTTTACTTTGGATTTCAGTCTTTCCCCCTCTTTTCATACTGCACCTCCCCTCAGCACGGTAAGTCATTCCTTTCCAGCCCAGGCAATCTTTTTGTTCCAGGGAATCCCAGAACTACCTCGCCTTTCACTGCTGTAAATCATTACCATCAGGAATGCTGAGTCAGGAACCCCAAGTCTGGAGCAGTTGTGCTGCGGTTAAAAACAAATCCATTGTCTCTCAAGACTTGCCCTGCGTTATCGGCAGGGTTTGCTGCCTCGCTAGATGTTATTAAGTTACTTCAAAATGTCCCGCAAGGTGCTGCACTCTTGAATGTCTCAAAAACACTAAGTTACATTTAACAGAAAGCCACAGAGTATTTTCCTCAAGTTCACATGTACGAAAAGCCATTGGGCAGAACGATGAACACAAACGACTACTAGGAAATGATTACAGAAATCTAGAAACAAGATGAAGATTCTTCTTTTGCTCCAAGCAAAAAGACCTCTGCTCAGCTACACAGTCATTTATAAAGGTGGGTGTTTCTGCAGACTCTCCGCTCGGATTAGAAGCACAGACTAGGTATGGATAACTTATTAACGAGATGAGAAACACTAATATCATTGCTGATACTTTTTAAACTCATGTCTCTCTTGCAGAACAGATTTAGGATTAAACTGGCAGCTGGGAGACACTGGATGCTTCTGTCTTCCCTCCACAGCACCTCCCAGCAGGACAAATGTAACAATTAAAGGTCAATCACACAGGAACCCTCTGCTACAACAATCGTAGCTGGGTACCTGTTTCAGGGATGCTGGCACAGGTGCCGACTGGAGGGGAGAGGGACTACATGAAACTTCTTGCTTTTTTCTTCTAACTGAAACCTTTCTCTCTGCCAGGAGGCTTAAATCAGAAGCCGTGCACAAAACTGTGCAGAGCACCTAGAGGCAGGAGGACGAATTCCCAGCATGGCTTACCAGAGGGCTGTTTATGTGCTGCTGTCACAGCCACGAGTGGCTGTGCCCCAGCCCAGCCCAGCCCAGCAGCTCCTGCTGCCCCAGCCCAGAGGGGCCTTGCCTTCCCTAAGGGCTCCAGGGCTCGCAGAGCCTGTCCAAGCTGACCAGAAAACCGCTGCTGCCCCCGCCGCTGCCAGCCACTTCCGGATTGGGGCGTTCGGCTTTCCTAAAAATTTAATTCAACTAAGACCCTGAATGCTGATTAGATCCAAGCCCCAGTCTAACCCCTCCAAAGTTATGTAATCCCCGAAATCCAAAATGCCCTGAAAAGCTTAAATGTGACAGTGCTGGTGATGTCATGCTGCTGAAAGGTTTCCATGGAAACCACTCCTACCACTGCCATATGCCTCTGGCTCTCACAGTGGCGCACAGCATCCCCTGCACAGTGCCCCCAACACCAAAACTGGGCAGAACTGGGAGGAAACGGGCCAAAGCCCCCCAGGTACCCCTCAGCCCCCTGTGCTCCCCATCCTGCCACGCAGGAGCAGCAGCCAGGCTGTGAATGCAGCTCCGTCGCCTCCGCAGGACAGAAGCATCAGCTCCCCAGAGACATCCCCACCTAGCAGAACCCCCTGAGAGAGCCAGCCCCTAGACTAGGCAACGCTTCTAGCAGGGAACACTCCAGCCTGGCTCCCCTCAGCCCAGTGACGAGGCTCATCCTTATCCTCGTTCCCAGCTGCCGTCCCAAGCAGCAGCAGCAGGGCCACGTGCCAGCTGCCCTGCAGGCCAGCCTGGCAGCCTTCACTCGGTGCCACCTCACACGACCGCAGGGTCAAACCCATTTTCAGCACAAGCAAGTTAAAAAAAAACAAAACCAGAAAAAACCAACTGAACACTCAAAAAGCATTCTTGAGTCCTCATGGTTGCAGAAAAGAGCTTAAAAATGTTTCCCAAACCTGAAAGCAGCTAGAAAGAACAGATCTACTGGCTTCAAAAATCTCCTTTTCCCCGCCACTTCTCTTCCTGCATAACTGCAGCAGTAAGGCTCTGTGGTTTTTTAGTTCTAAGGAGAAAAGTTTAGTTTTCTGACGTATCTGCCCCAGTTCACCCTTGCCCGGCTGACGGACTAAAACACATGCGACAAATTAAACTTCGGGTTAATTTAAAATGCAAGCAAAGGGACAGCCCTTAAGGCTTTATTTCCCCAAAGAAATTGAGGAACTCCCGCTGTTAAAGGGTTCTGCAGTTTTAATCATCCTCTCCGGCCAGGGCACTTCTGACATGCCTTTACGTAAGGGCTGTAAACCGATTTCGTGTGCCCGGAGACACGCAGGGGCTCTGCCCGGGTTTGGTGCCCACGTGCGGGGGCAAGCAAATGCTGGGAGGGTTCAGCTCAGCCCCAGCACTGAGGAGCACCCCGCCTAACTATGCCTTTACTGCAGATCACACAAATTACGCCCAGTGGAGCACAGACGGCCAGAACTTCTCCTGCCTCCCTGACTGCCAGGTCCGGCTGAGCAGAGGGGCCAGATCCTTCCTTACTGGGCTTAACTGCAGCTCCTCACCCTGGTTTTCAGAGGCAAACCCCCAGCTGGGGAGCAGGGGCGTCCAAGATCTGCTTAGTCCCACATTTACCCTCCAGAGCAGTTCCCAGCAGGAGGCCGAGGAACCCAAGATGGATTTTTTAAGGATGCATCACGTACACTTTGGCAAAACAGAGAATAGTCTCAAAAAGGCTTGAGGGAAGCATCAAGCTGCTGTTTCCTCATCTCCCGTGAAAACCCTGCCAAAAAGCCTATAGCATAATGCAACAAAACCAAATTACAATTGTAACATTTTTTTCTTAATTAAATGATGAGTCCATATTTTTGAGCTTAGCATGGATTCCCTTTTTTGGCATTCACAGTTTTAACAGTTACACACATGTTCCAGCTTAGTTACCCCCCAAACATTATCCAAACATTACTATTTCGGGACATGCTGTGGGGCAAATTAACCCTTCTGGATGTGGGGCTGGCTGCTTTGGACCATGTGCTCCCTGCCAACCAGACACGATATACTCAAGTCCCCCTCAAAGAACCGCACAACGCCCTCTGTTTTCCCCTGGGACACAAAGCCCAAGGGGGTGTGGCGTTGCTCTCTCCCCCGTGTTCTCTTGCCAGGCCCAGTACAGCTCTGCAGGTACCTTTGTCATTATTCAGTGCGAGCAGAGGACAAGTACAGCCCCCACACGCAGAGGCCACAGCAGCCGCCTCCCTCACACAACCTGCCTGGAAAAGCAACGCAATGGCCAAGCACCACCAAGCACAACAGGGAGATTTTGGGCAGCCTCCCTCGCCTCGGAGAGCGGCACAGCCTCCATCTCTTCGAGGCCTCATTTATTGCTGCTCGCCGCGTGTTCCTGCAGCGTTTCCAGGGAGTGGGACGCGGTGCTGCTCCGTGACTGGTGAAGGTCAGCCCTCATTTCCACAGCAGTGACGTTCGGGGAGGCTTGCAACGTCTCTGCTTAATGCCCTCACGTTGAAGCACTGCTCACAGGCCTCACAGCTTGGTTTGCTTGCTGCTAGCTGAACTTCACCCGAATTTATGTGCCAGTTTCCAGCCAAGTCCCGAGGCAGCCAAGGACCTGCTCCCAGGGAAGTCAGTGCCTGACGCCCCTCGTTTTGAAACTGATGTTCTGAACTGTAAGGACGTATTTTCCCCCACACCGTTTATTTTCTTCAGAGCTCCAACCCACTTACTCCATTTGTTCCTAAGACAGCCCAGCTCTCTCGTAAACTATCATTTGGTGGCAAGTGTGTGCAGTGAGTGAGCAACATAATCACCTCTGAGCCTCCTTCCACAGCAGCATGATTCCTATGGCACGCCTTGCCCCGAACAATGGCACGCTGCTTGCCCCCAGCTCTAATCAGCATTCTTTCATTCACAAGCAAAAAGGAAGGAGGAGAGCATAAAGAACCGTGTGTTTCTCCGAATGGTGCCTTACAAAAGAAACCTCTCAAAAATACCATTCAGCAAACCTAAACAAAGCAAACCCACTCCTCCTCAGCTCCTCCCAAACAGAGTCAACCCAGTCAGGAACCACTGCACGTGTCCCTTCTTTCTCTGGCCTCCGCGAGGCCAGCACCTCCAACAACAGAGGAATTGCCAACTGCTGTTAGTCCTCATGATCCAGCAGAGAGAGGGGATTCTGCTGTCCTTGTGCACTAGCCACGGAGCCCGGCGACAAGCATGAGGCCTCGCAGGCAGAGGGGTCACCCAGACGTAGGCAGAGGGGTCACCCAGACGTCGGCAGAGGGAAGTCCGTTTTACTGTCTGGCTGTTCCCTTACAGCTTAACTGTGCCATTTCTAACACCAGTAAAGTTCTTCTGGATCTCTGGCTAAGCTATCCGTACAGACTTTTCACTGACTCCTACTCATTCTTCCTCTCAATACTCAGGCTGGTAAATAAATGTTTTGCCTTCCCGAGCTAATGCATAATGTATAAACCAGCCCCAAACACAAAGAAACCTAAAAACAGTTCTCATAAAAAAGACTGAGATTTTTTTTTTTCCATAAACAACAGCTGGCAAAGTATCTCACAAAAGGGAAAAGGAAAAAAAAAAATCCCACTTTGCCAATACATTTAATTGCTTCAGGATTTAATGCTTTTCCAGACTTGTTCGCTGCAGCCCATGTTAGAAGAGAAATGTTTCTGTCCAAGGAACTGCAGTGGAGCTATCCCCATCTCCCACTTCAGGACCCACTGCCTGAGGAGAGCTGGAACAGCACAGGTTTCTCCTCAGCCATTCCAGCCTTCCACAGGATCCTGGAGCTTGCTCCCAGCCTCCCGAGGGGACACTGCAGGCCGGGAACAGGGTGCGGCACCATCACACGGACACCTTCACACCGAAACGGGAAGAGGAGGGTCTCAAGTATTTTCGCCCAAAAATTAAAAAGCAGGTGAAGCTGTTCTGTTTTGATTTCGAGGGAACAAAACACAAATATTACACAGAAGGGCAACGAAACGTTTAAAAGAGAAAAGAGGAGAACGATAAAGGCAACAGAGGGAAGTATTCATCCTGACTTTCCTGTAGCTATTTCCACCCCCACAGAAAGAGCGCACGGCCACGCCAGAGTGTGTGTTTGCCCATGTCAGCACCCTGAGGGCCGTCCCGCCGCGCCTGCTGTCAGGCACGTCAAGAAATGAGGACGGATTTGCCCTGACAGCCACACCTGAGGTTCCGTACAGAACCTCCCAGGTAGTTTCTGTTTACCCCAGATCTCAGATGACCTCGATCTCACAGCCCTGAGTGCCCCAGCCCTTGCTGCTGTGCCGTGCGGCTTGTCAGATGGGCAACACCACCCCAAACCATTCCTGAGCCTCCCACAGCCCGTCCTGCCCAAGAGGGGAATCTCTGCACACTGGAGAACCTCCCTTCTCGGCAATTTCCGGCACCTACAGAGCCACAGACACAGGGCACAAACCTGGCGAGGCACACAGCCTTGTCACCTTCCCAGCACCAAGCTCAAACCTCCAGTCTGCTTCAGTTTTCCATACACCAATCACTCACAGCAACATCATTTTAACAGTTCACTCAGTTCCCAGAGTTTTACAGATAAACTACAAAGTATGTGTTTCTTCTACCAGTCCTGTGGGAGTAGAAAAATAAGGCAGTAAATTAAGCCTGGTCTGCTTGCAAGCCTCCCTCTGAAATGAGGCGGTAACAGGCTCTGCTTTAACCCACCAGCCCTCTGCTTGCCCCGGCTCCACCAGGACTGGCAGCACCCCACTGGTGGGAGAAGGGGACGGTGCCAGCCCTGTCCCCAAGAGCGACACCCCAGCATCACCTGCAGGGCTCCCCCCGGAGCAGCATCACCCAGGGGAGTTCTGTGGGACCACCATCCATGGTGCTGGGAAAAGGAGTGAAAGCAATAGGCCTTTTTCTAGTTCCACTGGCTGCAGGCAGGTCTGCACCTCCACTGGGAATACGTCAGGGATCTGCAAAGTCAGAATAGGATGGGAAGCTGACTGATAGCGTGCACCCTTAAAAGGCCATCCAATCCTGATTTACAGGCTCGAAGCAGCGGGGAATTTCCTACATGGAAAAATTTGCCAGGGAAACATCAATCCTATCTTCAGCTCCATTATCCCTGGCCGGCAGAGCAGTTCCACATGCTCTGCAGAGGAAACGAGACTGACACGCATGCTCAGAGCACAGACGCACACGTGCCTGCATGGCACGGTCTCCTCCAGCACTCACCAAACACCACCAAGAGCTCCAAGGAAACTTGGCCGAGCAGGTCATGGGTCATGACACACCACATAACTCAGCTGTGGACTGCCGGGTCCTCTCAGCTTCCTGTGTGCTCACCTATTTATTAATTCTGCTCTGAAGGAGGGTTAAACATCCCTGCAAGTCCTTCCCAGGAGACAGTGATTCAACCCAAACCGTTCAGCACAGATGCAGTGGAGGTAGGGCAGGAGACGTGCTGGCTTTCAACAAAAGCTTCACTCGGAATTGATGGGGTTTTTATAAGAAAAAGGGAGTTTGGAAAGACATGTCAAAAGGAGGAACCCAAGTGCCAGCAGAACATAAAATGAATTCGAGCACGGGGGCTGCACGAACAGCTCGATTCCCCCACTGCCAGCTTCCCCCAAGCGCACCAGCGGCGGTGGCTCAGTGGAACTTTCCATCGCCCAGTCCAAGTACTTGTCAGCTCCTGCATCCTGATTAAATCTGCAATCCCGGCAACTGGGGATGGGGGAGAGGGCGAGGCTCAGCACTACCCACAGGAGCCTCGCTCCCTAGGGATCCAACAGCCTCGCTCCAAGACACGGCTTGTGGGACGGAATCCATCTGCACTCCCCTGTCCACCGCTCTCTGTGCCGTCCTGACCGGTCCCTTGCCCACCCCTCAGCTTCGGGGGGCTGCCAGAGCCTCTGCAGAGCCTGGCATGGCTGGGGCACAGTCTGCTAGGCCTGGCTCCAGCTCCTGCCCATGCTGGGTGCCCAGGCTGGAGGCACGACACGGTGTCCAGGAAGGATCGGGCGGCACAGCTGGACAGTCTCACCACGCCTGCCCTGCTCACCTGAACGGCTGTGGGCCAGCTCGCTGCCGGCCTTGAAGCCACACCTCTCTGGCAGGCCCATCAGCCCAGGGATGCTGGCAGTCACCACCACATCCCCAGTGGTTGCCATGGCTACAGGAAAGCTGCTGCATCCCTGCATGCAGCATCCTGCCTCACCGAGGGTCCTCGCAGCAGCCGATTGCCCTGGAGGATAGGACATCCTTGAGACCCTGCTTGCCTCAAGAGTGGCTCTGATGTTGCTTCGCAGCAAATCCCTGCCTCCTCCTTCCCTTTTCCCTGGCACACTGGCATCCTCTCAAGAGGCAGAGCTCAGCAGCTCTTGCTGCAGAGCACAAAGGCTCACACAGGGCACGGGAAACACTCGAATTCCCAGGGAAAATGAAACACAAGGAGCTATTTCATATGGAGAAACCAGATACTGACTTGTCACCTGGGAGATGCAAGGGTACACCAGGGAAGTGTCACTCAGTCCGCTGGCCCCAACCCCGGGGGCAAACACACCTCAGACTTTGTGTGCACTTCTCCCAGTGAACGTGGCACTGGATGCGGATGGAGCCAGAAGGCAGTGTCAGACATGCCTCCAGCCTGAGTAGCCGCCTCTCCCGCTGCCAGGGCCCTTCTCCAGACGTGCTGACCTGGCTGTGGCACGCTGATAAATCCACATCTACCACGAGCACAGGCAGGGATCCCATCAGGCACTCGGCCTACAGCCAGGTTTTACGGAGCAACAGGTTTAGTTCCTGTGGGCAGCAGCCCCAAGGGACCCCAAGGCAGCCTCCTCCCGAGGAAGCCATCCGAGCAGGGTGTCAAGGCACAGGACTCCCCGTGCCCCAGCCCACAGGACATGTGAACCCCAACCCTGCTGAGCCGTGCTGGAGCTGTGACAATGAATAATTAATTGCTGCTTTGTTTTCTAGCGAAATCCTATAGCGGTAATTATCTCTGTTTTAACACAAAATAATTATCACTTTCTCCTTTCCTCCTCTTCTCCTGCCAGCTAAGTGATGGGAAGGCAGCAGCTGCGGCTCAGGATTCCTCGGAGCCCTCCGGGGCTGGAGCTGCAGGGGTGGGGGATCAGGGATGCTGCCCCAGGCTGTGCCGCTCCAGCCAGCTTGCCGAGCTGCAGAAGGACAGAGCGCGGCGGCGCTTGGGTCACTGGGGGGTCACGCTCATCAGGGCAGGAGCTAGTTCTCCAGTCAGTCTCTTCTGAGACTTTTAATGAATTAGAAGTGGCCATTCAGGCCCTCAGCACCTGCCCATCCATCCCAGCTGCCTGGGCTGACGCTGCTCCTGTGTTCGGCAGGCTGCAGCCTCAGGACTGCCCTTGGTCGCAAACACTCCGGTCAGCACTGCTCACGCGTTTCTATCCCACCTCTCTTTTTCCTATGCACACACAAATAAAACCAAGGGAAGGGTTTATTCCAAAGTATTTGCCCCTCCAGCAAAGAGACACAACCACAACCGGGCAAACAACCTCGAGAGCTCCTGGCAGAGCCTCATCCAAGCTCGTGCCTGTGGATGGGAGATGCTGCCAAGACCACTGGTGAGGACAGAAAGCTGTGGCACTGCCTGGACACTACTTCTGGCCCCTGGCACAGGCACGCGACGAGCTGGGGGGCAGCAGTTCCCCCTGAGAGAGAAGCTGCCAGACATCTCATGAAGCACAAGGCAGCTGCTGCCGCTTTTTTTTTTTGTCCAAAGCACCAGTATAACCCTTTTAAAAGATACTTGACCCTGTCCTGGAATTTTAGGGTATCTGACCATATCCTAAAATCCCGAAATTCAGGATGGAAATAAAACCAAACCTGGAAACCTCCCAGTATCTCTGGATGAGCGCACACGGAACGCCGAGCAGCTCTCTGTGCTGGTGACCGCGGGGTGTCTGCCTGGCCGGAATGCCCCAAGCAGCTGGCACCCTGCTCTGTTATTCCCCACACCCGCCCAGAGCGTGCCCTGCCATCGCAGACAGGTCTGTGTCGTGGCCTTGGCTCAGCACATACCCCAAGGTGCCCAGTGGGGCCTGCCACACACCATTCCCATCACACCCAGCACAGAGGGCTCTGATCCCAACAGGAGTGCCCCTGGAGAGCCTGGGCCAAAGCTGGAGCTCTCCACCTCACCGCCAGCACCAGGCATCTTGGGATCTCTGGGAAGGAAAAATCCCTCACCTCTCCATTTCCCAACAGGAACAGCAGGGAAATGACAAAGGACTTGCACATATGGGCAACCAATGTCTCATCTGGGAGGGTTTTTTTAATGCAGTCCATGAAAAAAGGGCATTTTATTTAAATACTTTCATTTTACCCACTGCCGCACACTAAATCAAGCCGCTTCAATACATAAAACCATTATTCTGTGCGTGCATAAGTGAATTTACGCACGTGTCTGTATATAAAAACTATACAATTAAGCACTGCTTAAAATGCACATGGCAGATGATAAAGACTCCACCCCGACTGTATTAAATCCTGACTTGGGATGCTGTATTTGATTCCTGGTCGTTTAGATCTAGTGTAAACGCAATGAAGCCAGTGAAGCCAGTAATAATTTACACTCGTGGAAAATCTGGACCTTTGATTTTTAACTACTAACTACTGGCAAGAACTGAGAAACAAGCAACAAAAATCCAGGTTGCAACATGGGGCCAGATGTTATTTTTCTCCCTTTGCAGCAATAGCTCAAAACCACCAAATTTAAAACAGAACTCCAAGAAAGGCTTGTCCTGGATCTCAGAGTTACATCAGCTTTCAGCCCTGAAACTTAAATTAGTGCTCGAGGCCCCTGTTTACACATTCACGTTCCATCTGTGAAACACCACAGACACCGAAATTTAAAGCATGTGCTGATAACCACTTGCTCTGATTTCCTTCATTATCGGGCTTGCTCCCTCTGACCTTCTGGCATCACAGAGAAACTTTAAAACAGCTTAGGAAAGATACCATCGTTCATGTGATCGGATCAGGATATCCTGATACTCTGTCCCAACGAAAACAGGTAACACATTTTACATGGCCTGGGGTCAACAGGCACCAAGGCAAATGACTTCATTCCCAAATTTCTCGGTACCTCAAGTCTAAAGCTTTTAGCAACCGAAAATGCACAGCAGCGTAGATTTTCCTGGGGAGAATGAGGACGTTCTACAAAAACGCAGCAATATATTTTTAAATGCTAGGTGGACAATCTGCATTTACCACGGCAGGTGAGTAATTCAGGTGTGCAAAAAAAAATAAACTACTCTGGTATCCGGCCAGTCTAGAGCATCTCCATCTGGTACACACTGCCATGCTCCTGCAGCTGTGAGCAGCCACCTGCACCTCAGCGACGTCCCGAGGCAGCCAGAGTCACCGAACAAGGGGACCACGCGGACTCTTCCCAGCTGCCAACCCAAAACCCTCCACTGGCGCTGCTTTCCATGCTCAGCATGTGAAAATCCGAGTGCGTTTTCTTCCGAGAGAAAGGAGCGAGCCTGACTTGACAATTTTTCTTCACTGCCTCCTTAGAAATTCAGGTCACAGGCTTCACGGAAGACTTCTCGGATTACCGGAGCGATGCACAGCAGCAGCCTGGCATCCTCAAGTGTCAGAGAAGTGAAACCCAGTTCAGAGAGGTACAGTGTGATATTTATTCACATCTGAAGTCCTGCTCTGTTTCTTAACACCTCTTAAATGCAGAGGCATTTAAAGGTTTGGAAGCAAGGGTCCCTCTTCAGCATTTTAAACCTCTCTGCTGCCTCTTCCACAACACGCAATAACCGAACGAGTAACCCAAGCTCACTAAAAGGTCAAGGAAGCAAGTCTAATTGCTCTAGATACAAAGAACAAACAAAAAAGTAACGGAGGAAGAAAAAGCCAAAATAAATCCAAAACCTGAGAAAATTTCTGGGCGTTTAAAAGTTATTCCGGGGGTGGGGGGGGATCATTAAAAAGGACAGAGGGTTTCCCCACTCCACCGCTGGAGAGCTACCATGCAGATGGGGCTGCACTTCTGACAGACTCTCATCCTCCTCCTCCTGTGCCTTTGACAGCAGCAGGTGTACAGGTTCTGTCCCTCGTTCCCTACAAGGAATATTCCTTTCTTCCTGGCCCCTTGCCACCACTTCTCAAGACTATTAACACGATTCTTGGGTAGCAGCAGTCAATTAACTTTTGGCGTTCCTCCGTCCCCACGCAGCGTGACACGTGAGTGCACCCCCAGCGCTCTGCGAGCCCTCGCTGCACAGCGTGCCCGTGACAACCCAGAGTTTTCCACCCAAAACAACAACTAAAACAGGAACAGGCGCATCACAACTATCACCAGTCAAGCAAAGGAGTCCCGGCCTGCGAGATCTCCCCATCCTACGAGTGCACGTTCGGCTGTGCTGTGGCGCTGACGGCTGAGCACAACCTCTTTTCTGTTGGAACAAGAAGTAGTTTAATTCCAGCTGTTTGATACATGTGCACTTGTGTGTTCTGGAAAAACCAACAGCAGCTTTCCAAGGAGGACGCTCCGGAGCTCACCACCTCTCCCCTGCCTGCACACCGTAGGGACAACGCTGGCTTTGGAATCTGGGCTTTACTTTCTCCTGCTTTCGTTTCATCGACGCAACAGAGCACCGGGGAGGAACTGGGTAATAGCACCAGGGTAATAGCACTGCCACCTCTTGACTTGATTCACACGAGCTCGTATTATTTTTCTCCCTGAAGCTCTGGCTCTTGGAGTTGCACACTTAATCACATGGGAACGCTGGCAAAATTTCAGCAAAAAGAACTCCACCGGCTTCCTGTGTGTGCCCAGAGGGTCCTGTTTTACAGGGAACCACACAGCTTTGGCCATCACTTCAGAGTTTTCAAGTACCCAGCCAAAAGCAGCTGTTCTGAGCTTCCCCTTCGGCACACTGTCCGGGTACAGCCCTGCTGTAAAGCACAGCAGGTCCTGCCCCAGAGCCACGGTGCTCAGGTACCTGCTCCCCTGTACGGCAACACAGCTCAGCCACGCTCGGGCTGCTGCCCCCTTGGACGGCTGAAAAATCCTAAACAAAATACTTGTGACCACCTCTTACTGCTAAGAGATCCTACAACCCAGCAGTCCCACAAGGAAACCCATCCCAGAGAGCAAACCCCGAGCCCCAAGTGAGGCCCAGGGGCAGCATGGAAAGGGAGAATATCCGCGGTTGTTTCTAACAAGGCAACCCCCGGGCTCTGCGAGGAGAGCTCCAAACCCCTCGGCTGCCTTGCACCTTCCCCTCAGCGGGAGCTGCAGCAGCTGTTGGGACACAGCCCAGCCAAACCCAGCGCCTGGATACAGCTCGGGCACCAGCCCTGGGGCTTGGCCAGCACCAGGCTCCCCCAGCCGCGGCTCCTGGGGCCATGTGTCAGCACCAAGCCCCAGCGCCTGGTCCCCACCAGGAAAACATCTCCCCTTCCTGGATGCAGCAAGAGAGAGCCCAGCCCCCTGCCAGCACACAAGCCCAGAAGAAATAAGCACGTTTTTGCTTTAATTTCTGAGGTTTTAAACCAAACATTGTGTGTTTCTGATCCTTTAGGTCTGAAGTCGACAAACAGAAGCAAGAGCGTGGGAGCAGAGGTTCGAGCAGATTTCTGACAAATTCACCAAACTTGTAGCTCAGTGAGAGAAGAACATCTTTTTTGCTATTCCTCGAGGACATTTTGTTACTGAACTTACAGCAATTTATTCTTCTAACGTTCCCCCAAGTGAAAGCAAGGTTTGGAAACTTGCAAGGCAGAAACAAATTTTTACTTTTCATTTTGCTAGGACAGAATTAATTTTGCTTGAGGGAAGGCAACTTCTTGTTTTTTAATCGCATTGAGGTTCAAAGAGGAAAAGAAAAAAAAAAGAAAGAAAAGGAAAACAAACAAAAAAATCCCACTCTTCACAAAGCACGCTGCATCTGCTTGCGAAGGCCCTCCTAAAGCCTGCAGTGCAGAGCCTGGTGTGTGTTCTCTGGACTTCACCTGGGCACGACAGCCCAGGAGAACTCAGACCACGTAAAGCCCAGCACATGCATGAGCCCACGGCGCAGAAGAAAGAGATCAGAAAAGCTCAGCTTCACCCGAGGGGGTTTGGGTTTGCGGGCTCAGGTTTGTGGTTCAGAGCCAAAAGGGCTCTGAAGACGCGGCCACAAGCGAGCAGCCTGGAAGGGTTACCTGCTCCACAGCCAAGCACCACAAATTACATTACCACGAGCTATGACTCACTGGAAAAATATTGATAAAAGAGAAAGCTGCTTTTGAAATAAGATGAGGAAACGTAAAAAATAATTGCACAAAAAAACTTCTTTGGCCGTTTAATTTAAACACTTTCCTGCCTGAGAGTCTAAATGAATACACGGAGATCTTTTTGTTCCTGCAGCAATCAACTATTTCCTGCTATTACCGATAATGACTTTAAAACGGCACACTTAAGCAGGGCTGTTACTTTATTTTCAGCCTTTCTGAGGCGGGACTGCAAGCGGTAACGCGGGGGAGGAAGGTGATGACAGCTCATCAGAAAAAGCATATGTCAGTCTGGTGAGGAGCTAATGAGGGTTGGCACCAGGACCTCAGCCACCCCGCCTCCAACCTGAGCTTCCAGACACACACGACATCCCATCCTGACACGGCCCCAGCGCCTGTCACCTTCTGACAGCCAACAAACCCCGTCTGAACGAAGAGCAAGCTTCAGAGTTGCTCCAGTGCAATCTTAGTTGTGAATCTGGTAGCACGGGGACCTGATCCAAAGCTCAACATTAAACCAGCCTAATCCTTTTTCTTGGCTTCCAGTGGGTGGATCACATTTCTGAACAGGACTGGGTGAGTAAACGATACTCTGCCTGAATTGACACAAGTAATTCTCACTGTTTCCTCGTCGTCTTTTGCATGAGCTAAAACTGTCAAACACAGCCCAGAATCACAAGTGTTTCGTTTAAACAGTATCACTGCTTCTGTGAATAAACTCTGTCCGATTTCTTTGTCTGTCTCTAGTTCCACACACCTCCATGTGGACACCACAAGGGCAAGTGGATGGCAGGAGAGGCCAGAAGAGCATCTGCTGTCTGACAGCAGACACTGCCATGAGAAGCCACCAGGATCCAAGAGGGAGGGGACGAGCAGCTGTGACTGCCGGGCTGGACACTCGGGGGGACAGGCAACAAGAGATGAGAGGGTCCTTAGAAAAGACAGCAGGCTGCTCTGTGGTTCTGCCTCCACAGGCACTCAACACAACCACAACCAGCCACAGGGCTGGGCCAGAGCCACGACGAGTACTTCTCAAAAAAAGGTCAAAAGAACAACAATAAAAAAATCCTAAAATTATCTTTAGGCTGGGTGCAGTCCATTTCACCCCTTCAATATTTCTACAGTTTTTGTTGCAAAGGCAAAGTGAGCAAAACCCCCACTATCTGGAGCAGTTCTGGTGATGAAACGATACTAGATAGGCCACTGGATAAACCACTAGGAGATGAGAGCAGCAGTTGGCAAGTGTCACGCCAGGCACCCAAATGAGCCTGCAATCACCCGAGCAGCTAAGGAGCAGAGCCCTTCCATTTAGCACATCAGGGTGTGTTCACTGCCAACACAGTGCAGAAGCCGAGCACCACAATCAAACCACCACGCATCTCAACAGGAGGCATCCTGCCTCCCTCCCGCAGCGGTCGGGGTAGAACTGCTTCCTTACAGGTCAAACTGCCTCCTTACAGATCAAACTGCTTCCTCACACAACCCATTTCTGCCTAGCTGCAAGGCGTTCGCACAGGCTCGTTTGGGAAGCGCGCAGGAGAAAAACCCTCTTCAGGCAGCATTTGCCTCCCGACAGCTGCCCGAGGGCGGGAGGAGCACCCAAAGGCCAACACACGAAGGCCAACACACGTGGTCCTGGGGGGCTGCTGGGGAGGTCTGAGCTCTGCTGATTCCCAGGTCACAACAGGCCCCCAGGGTCTGGTGATGCACCGCTCGTGCATTACGCTCAGCAGCATCACAAATCGCCCCAGTTTCCCCGAGCAGCCCTTAGAGAAGGCAAAGGCAGACGTGCTCGGTGAAATCCCGAACTTCCCGACTGCTGTGGCACCATGTGGGGCCTGATCCAGCATCAGCACAGCCGGGGCAAGGGCCGTGCCGCCCTGGGGGCCGTGGGACCGAGCCTTCCATCAGCTCCCCCTGACAACCACAGGTGTACAAGGATTGGAGCCACCCTGCTCCCATCCCCACTTTTAAACACGAAAGCACAGCTAGCACTGCTCTGCTCTCTCGTGCTGTACGATCGCACACAACACCACTGTCATCCACAACACGCTGATGTGCCCGCGCCCCTCTGCCAGCTCCTTCCCTCAGCTGTTTGCTGAGCAGCAGAACTGATGCTTTCTGCGGGGCCCCCCGCAGCCCGCCGAGCTCAGGGGGCGGCTTTCACAGACACTGCAGTTGTGTCCCACTCCCAAATGCTTCTGAACGCCACCCGGCCTAACACCAACACGCTTAACAGTACTGAACACGACTTTATTTACATTTAAACTACAGTAAGCCCAAACAAAATCGACAAAACAACACACGGGACCTTAACCCTGCTACTTTCACTTCCTTTCCTAGAGTACTGTGCATCAGTTTCTCCTACAGAATGTCACACCCTAACAATTTCAAGATGAAACAGTAATTTCATGTATCCAGGTATTTCTGCTTTCTCTCTCCTGAGAAAACACAAGGTACTCAGTAGTTACTGTTTTACTTTCTAAAAAAAGAGGGGGAAAAAAACCCACTGACCGCAAAAAAAATCCCCCCATGCTTCCTACAGCCCACTCCATTTGCCCAGGGCAGCAGGAACAGCTGCCTTGGTGAGACAGCAGGTGCTGAGGTATCGAGCACAGTGGGGGAAAATATTGCTGCCAGTGCTGATGTGAGGCTCTAAGACCGAGTCTGCACTGTGCCAGAGTTACACAAACAAGCGAAAATCGAGTAAGAAGAATTTTTGTACCAGTTTTTGCTGTCTAAAAAAGACCATAATCATCCACCTGTCCAGAAATGTTATTAAGGATTACGGCAGAGGAAAAATTACAGGCAGAGAAGTGCGGCAAGAACTGTATTTGTTAGAATTTCTCCTGGGGCACCTAACCTACCTTAGTCCTGAAGAACAGAGAAAAACCCTTCCCCTCCTCTCCCCAAAACTTGAGGAGACGATATCCAAGCTGCGCTGCGAAAAGCAGCGTTCACGGATTTAAAACAAGTCTTGGCAGTACGGATGCGAGGAAGCCAACTGCAGGACCGAGGCACGGGAAGCAACTTTCACTCCTACCTGGTTCAGTGCAGTTCCTGACGTAGAGCTGCCCCCCATCCTCCGGGACGTCCGTCACGTTCTGCTCACGTGCCTGCAGCAGCTGCCGCCCGCTCCACTCGTCACTATTTTCCACAGAATAGCTCAGGGCATCGTAACCTGAAGGAAAAGAGCAGCAGACACTTGAGGAAAGGCAACTCCCGATTCCGCTCCTAAACATCTGAAGCAGCCAAAACATCTGCATTTCAAAAATGCCATGGTCCTTTGGGTTTAAAGGAGCACTGGAGAGGGACACTGCCAGCAGCTCCCCATCCCGCGGGGGTCAGGTGCATTCCTCCACAGCTTCCGAAGTTCATCCTAGAAGAGCATCTCTGTTTTCCCACCCAGCACCATCTCACCGAAGCCAGAGCACACCTCTGACTCACTTGCACACCTCCGTGCTTCCAGTAACAGGAAATAGCCACCAACACGAGGGGCTTTGCTCTGTCTCGCTGCCTTTGGATCATCCCTTGCTCTGCCCTCCCCTTCAGCTTTGCCTTGGTGCTGCTAAGTGAAGCTCTATTTTAGCAACGTCAACAAAGACAGCTGACTCATTTCCACAATATTCCTGGCATGAGGCTGGTCAGCCCTGGATGTGCCATGTCTGCCTGGTCAGCTGGGCACACAGGCTCACGTGTCAGCTCCACGCCTCCCATGCCGGTTCAGATTCAAGGGAGGAAGAAAACACTCTGCTTTTTATTTTTAAGCCAGAAGTGGTTTATCCACACACCAAATCAGCCCTCTTGCAACGGGGACCTTGCGGCCCTCCAGTAACAAACAGCATTTCAGAGGGATTTCCTCCCTCCCACCCATCCATCTCCTTCCCACCAAGCAGAACACGGGCTCTCTCACGAGGACTTCTGAATTATTCCCAGTTCTGTCCACTACTTTGGAAACAGGTCGCAAGCAAAAAGCAGTGAGACAGAGATCCAAGTCTTGGGCCAGTGTCTCAGGGGGTGATTAAGGACAAAGGACAAGGTTCTCAGCAGGTCCCAACCCTTTTGTTAGGTTCCCTGGCACATCCAGCTGGGGGAAGTGGCCAACCTGAGCCTTGTCTGCCTCGCCCAGACCGTGCTCTGCTCAGGCCGCTCCACGTCACGCCAGCAGCAAGGAGGCAATGTTTGGGAAAGGGCTGCCTGGGAATCTGCACCCCAGGCCGCCCGCAGTAACTGGGACCAGCACTCCCAGGATACGCAGGGACCTGTCCGGGTGCGTGTTTGGGGGAAGAGCCGCAGCTGCGCAGGCAGCCTGAAGCACCCCTGCTTTCTAAGCAAAAAAACCTCATTTACCTTGGTCAACCAAATGCCATCATTTGAAGCTTCAAGCGCTTTGTCCTTTCAGTGCTTTACAAACGTTAGGGAAGGGAATTTGCTGTCAGTTTAGTCTGGGAGCACCAGTAGGATGAAGCTGATGGAAGCGGACTGCGTTCCCAAGAGCCGTAACGCAGCATCAGGCATCTCCCATAACAACATACGCTCTGGTACAGCCCGAGCAAACCAGTTTCAGTTCCACATACAAGCTGCTTTCAAAGCAGAGGAACTCTTCTCCGAGCAGGAGAGGCTTCTCTGTGTCACCGCGCGGAGCAGTGGCACGAGGGAGAGCACAGGGACGGCCACGGCCCCGGGGCTCCGGCAGAACCTCTCCTGCTCCCTCCGCTCTGCCTCTCTCAGATGGCAAACTCCTCCAAGCGAGGGGTAAAGAAGAAGAAAGTCATCTAAGGTGACTTTGGAAGGGGAAAAGCTTAATTTGGCAGCAGAAGTGTTTATAAAGGCTACATCCAGCACTGACAGAAATCAGCACAAATAGCGGCGGACCCGGGTCCACGGCCGAGCTCGATGGGACGGCTGTGACTGCCACCAGGAAAAGCTCTCCTCTGGCATCTCCAGAGGCTGGAGCAGGGCCAGCTGTCCCACCGCAGAACTTGCAGCCCACCGCCCCCAAAATCCTGCCCAGGGCATCTCCATTCTAAAAGACATTTCACTCAGCAGAGCAATAGAAAACAGAGGTCGGAGATGAACCTGTACCAAAGCCCTGGCCTTCCAAGGATTTCCCTGTGAAAATGGGGACATGTCAAGACTTTAACCTTGCTAGCAAGGACACTCGGTGACACCTAGCAGGATCCCTGTGGTTTCCCCGCGTGCCGGCACCAGTCTCCCTGAGGTGTGGTAGAGGCTGCTCAAGGCCTGCCCTGCTTTGGGCGCTGGCACGAGGCGCAAGCACCAGGGACATCACCTCGGCCACAGCACCCCACAGCAGGGCTGCCAGGCCGCCGCCACCACGGCCAAGCTCTTCTTCCCAAGGAAAAGCAGGAAAACCTACAGAAAAGAAAGCTAATGGTTTTCCGTCTCAAACGCAGTCAATTCAGGTTTGGATGATTTTTAACAGGAACCATGACAAAGAGGTTTTTTCATTTTCTCGGCAGAGGTGAAGACTGCTAAACACCCCTCCTTAGCTACAGAGCCATTTTGGGCAAGCCAGATTGAACGCTTCTCTTATTAATGCTCCAGCTGCTGGCTTTGTACCGAAATAATCCTGTGACATCCTCAAAAGCTTTGGTGCAACGAAGAATTTTTCCAAAGTTCTATACCACGGCGTATTTCAAAGCAAGCGGATCATTTTTTTAAGCACTGAACGTCGCCACGAGGCATTTTCCACAGTTCCAATTACCCAGCACCAGTTCTGCATTACATACTCGGAACCCAGGTTCTGGACAGCTTCACTTGCGCTTCCTGCTGGAGATATTCCCATGGACAATGAGCACATGAGTCATTTTTCCCTGTCGTCGTGCCTGCTCTGCATTTCATAGCAAAACTAAGACAATGCGGACGGTGCATTTCCAGTGGCCGCGTCCCTTCACACAGGACAGGGAGAGCACGAGGGGGTGCTCGCTGGGAGCTCCTGTCCCGGCCAAGCTGGGGTGGCAGCCTGGTGGGAGCGGCCTCTCCAGCAGCACTGCTGGCCTGTTCCGCTCACGGTCACGAAAACAAAGTAGAGTGGAAAGAAGAACTGCCCGGACAGCTCGGAACTCCTGCAAAGGCTCTGTGTGCGACCCGGATCTCCGCGTGGGAACTCAGGAGCTCCTTACGCTATTCCAGATGGCTCTGGCTGGAGTTTACAACTTCCAGCGCTGCAGAAACGCAGCCGAACGCATCCTGGCTGCACTTCCCAGCACAAAGAGCGCCACTTGACAACGCTGAGCAACATCCCCCACATTCCCCAATTGTACTCTGATCTCGCAAGTGCATTTATTGTCGGCAGCAAGGCACAGGAACCCCAACAAGATGGAACAGCAACAAGACCTCGGAGCAGACACCCAGTTTCTACAGGGGACAAGGCAGGCCGGTGTGGAGATGGGGACCCCACAGGACAGGGAGGCCTTTACACAGCTGGCCCAAGCAGCCAAGTGAGACAAGAGCACCCCAACCCAGCGCTGGAAGAGGAGAAGAAACTCCTCCACTGCAGCTGAGGGTTCAGCCCAGCGATGCCGAGGTGAAGAGGCAACGAAGATGGAAGGTGCTCATCAGCAGCCACCTGGAGCAGGGAAGAGCTGACGGGTCGGGGGCTGGCCCAGCCAAAGGGACAGCTCTGTCACCACTGCCCTTCCTTGGCACAGAGCACTGCTGTGCAGGCAGGGCCCTGAGAGCTGGCAGGTACCCGCAGCTCTCACTGACAATAAACTACTTTCTATGCAAACTACTGGCCAGAGCCAAAAACAGCACAGCTTTTCCGAAATATGCTTGCCCTGCCTCCTCTCTCTCGTCTGTCCCTTTCATCTATTGTTTTCACGGTGGTAGCTTTGGGTTTTGGAGGGCTGGTTTCACAAGCAGCTCAATTATCTCCGTCTCCCTGAAACTTTCCTGCAGTTAAAACAACAGGGAAGTGTTTTGGGGGCAGAAAAAAGCCGGAACAAGCGCGAGCTTCCACGTAAGCCAGCGCGGAGGCGGAGAGCCGCGGAGTGGCGAGCTCAAGGCAGACCAGGTGAATCCTGGTGGAAGGGCAGGAACACGCAGCTGAGTGAGCTGCAGCACTGCTCCCCAGCTGCCCTCCCACAGCCGTGTCCCTGTGGCCGCTGGCCCCAGGGCCACAGGGACGTGCCCAGCCAGCCCCGGCTCACGGGATTCCCCTACCACCACCAGACCTGCCGCAGACAGCCACCACATCATCGGAGCTCGGGATTGAGTAAGCAAGGGTCATGGATTAGCTCTTTTCCTAGGCTGACTTGGGAGATGCTTTTCTTCCAACATCAGCAGAGACCATAAATAGAGCATCCTCAGGGGGAAAAAATCCCAAACCAACAACAAAAACCCCCAGAAATCCTACACCTGGCTTTGACGAGCAGCCTACTCCTTACACCTGCTTTCAAAGTGGCATTTCTGTGCATACCGACCGGCATGGAAAGGTGCAGAAGGGCAGGGGAGGCACACTGCTGATAACACCTGTACCACATGAGTGAGGCACGCAGGTCAGAGCCCAGCTGCAGGCAGTGACCGAGCAGGACAGGGTCCCAACAGCACCAACAGCCCCTCACCACGCACCCTCCCATGTATTTTCTGTGTGACCCCCAGTAGAAAAAAACCCAAAACGTAGCCCTCACAAAATCTCCAGTGCAATTACATCCAAAATGCTTCTTGCTGTGTCACAGAAGTAACTGCAGCCTCACTTAAACATCCAGCCTGGTCCTGGAGGAGGCTCATGGACCTGGAGGGGTGAACAGTCCTCCTGTTCCCCCATCAGCAGCGACCACACCCTCAGTCTCTGTCCAAACTGACCCTCCTCTCCGCCAGCTTGAAGACCCTTCAGAGGCCTCAGAAAGGATCACTGCCTGAGCCCGGAACCCCGTCCTAGCCTCAAACACACCACACAAATCACAAATGCTGCCTCCGTAGCCCTTGGCCCTCACAAGCACCCTCGGAGGAGTGAGGCAGAAGCCAGGTACCCATCAGAGCACAATACGGTGTGCCTCCCGCCTGGGCTGCCAGTCCTGCTTGCCGAGCACACGGCTCCCACATGCCTCCAGACAGGCTCCCCAGCTCCCTCCTAAGGGGCACAGAGCCTGCTGAGGGCCCCGTGAAGCTTCTGCCCCTCGCAGCCACGCTGAGCACTGCTCTCAGCAAAGCCCAGCTGGAGTTGGGAGGGCAGAGCACGCTTGCAAGGTCCAACAACAGCTCCACGCTCCCAAGGTCCAGCAACAGCTCCACAGCTCTCACAGCAACAGCAAAATGTGACTTTTGCTTTATCTTAACTCTGAAAGGCTGCCCACCCTCTGAAAGTGAAATTTCCACATGCATGCTGCTGGGGTCTGCCTCTGCTCCCACCCTGAGAGCAAAGGGAGGACAGGCAGCGCTCGGTAGAAACGCACTCACGGCTCACCCAGCTCCAGGTGAAGTCCCTGCACCACTTCACACGGCAAAGCCCAGGGGATGGAAAAGCATCCCTGCAAGAGATGAACAGACTCCCCAAGAACTCCTGGGTTTCTGCATCCCAAAGAGCGTTGGGTTAAGCTTAGTTAAGCAAAGATAAAATTCTGTCTTGCGTTCACTGTGCTGTGCCACAAACTGTTCTTGGATTTGTGATTATTCCAAGCTTCCATGATTGTTCATTACCAGTTTGTGCAGAAACTTACATTCTCTTTAGAATTCGTATTAGCTTGACCACTAAACTGAGCATTTCCTTCTTCTTGATCTACACCTAAGTGCAAAAGGAGCAGTTCTGCACCTGGTAAAATATACCACTCTTTACTTCTCCCTGTCACAGCCCCACGTGACTCGGCTCCTCTCTAATGTAAACAGGGTTTTTCTTTTCCTGATAATCTCTTCTCTGTCGGATTCCCCAGTTTCAGCCCCGACACACCTCTGTGACCCTGCCCAGAACGATTCTCAAGGCAGCAGCTTCCCACGGGTCTGTACCACTGCACTCGGCACATTGAGCCCGGTTCCCTGCTCTGGTTTCTCAGGGACATCTCACTCCCTGCTGGCACTCTCACCTCGTTAACATTTCACCTGGCACGAGCGGAGAGTCTGGACACTGTTGACACGACCTCTGTGCTCCGCAGGCAGGCGAGGACCGCCCGGCGTGATTTCTGCAGCTGGCTGGCACGGCACACCTCCCCTGACTGAGCTGCTGCCCGTCCCCTCTGCCTTCTGTCCCAGGTGTGGGACAGTCTCCTAACACTGGCCAGAGACCTCTGCTTTTGCCTCCTCCTGCTCTCGTGGCTGTCACAGAGAAAAACTTCAGGAGTTTCTCAGAGGAAGCCTTCAAGCTGCATCCTTCACATTACCCTGCTGCAGACGCCAGCACTTTCCCCCCTGCCCCAAAATAAACAGAAAGGAAATTTTCAGAGGCAGGAAAAAAAGATGGAGAGCAAATTCCCCTCCCCAGCACTTCCTTGGGCAGCTCCTCTCCCTGACCAAGCTCCTTCCAACGCATCTCCCCCTCACCCCTGCTCCCTGTGAGGGGTGCCAGGGAACCCTAAAGCACATCCAGAACCCCTTGCTCTTCTCCTTTCCCACATTTCACTAGAAAACCCTGCTCATGGAAGGCAGGGACCACAGCAGAAAGAGTGTGCCACAGGTGGCTGCACATCTGGGTCATCCCTATCACAACCATACATCACGATTTTCCCTCTTCATGGTAGACAGCAAGGAAAAAAAGAGCAGCAATGAATTAATCAAAATCTGACCTGCCATCAGCAACAGTGCTACTTTTCATACAGTTCCAAGATCCTGCGGCTGCTTGAACCTGGAAATCATGACCTTACAAGGCTGGGAAAGCAGCACTTGAGAGCCTCACTGTTACCAGACAGGCCCTTGTTTCTCGGAAGGATTGGGTAACATGTCACAGAAAGAGCTAATTTTCTGGAGAAGGCATTTATCATTTAAAAAGCTGCAAAAAAACCAAGTTGTATTTCAACAAAATTCCCCCTATGACAGGGGCCGATACCTGGGGTTTGATTGGGGGTTTTGTGCTTAGGAGGTGAACAGTCACTGCTCCTTCCCCCACATTTATGTATTTCCCTCCTAATTTTGAGCTGACACGGGGGGAGGAAAGACGGTTTTGGGTCAGATGGAATGTTTCAGTGGAATGAAATATTTTATTTGGGTTTGCTCTCTTTTACGCTTCCAGCTAAATATAATTCCGCAGAATTGAATGTAGTCTGAAAATACCGTAAAAATGTGCTGGGAAAAGAAACAGCAGCTCTTCCACCAAAAAAAAAAACCAACCCAACAACAAAAGGTAAGGGAAACCATGACTTTAGCCCAGTCAAAGTCTAAAATATATGAAAAGTGACACCCTTGCAGCTTTGCCTGAAAAATTTCGGTCAGTGTCCAAGGCCAGGCTGGACGGGGCTTGGAGCAACCCAGTCTACTAGTGGAAGGTGTCCCTGCCCGTGGCATGGGCTGGGACTGGATGAGCTTTAAGGCCCTTCCCACAGAAACCGCTCTGGGATCCCACGACCCTGCGAAATCCACCCCTGGATCTCATGGCAAGGTGAACTCCTCACACGAGGACGGGCAGGACGGGCTCCTCCATCCCGTTCCCACACCGCACTGCCGCCAGAGGTCCTGTCCCGCGTCCCGCGGGCTCTGTGTCCCTGCTCCGGCCCTGCTCCACAGCAGCCAGGCCGCAGGAGAAGCCCACAGCACCCACAGAGCTCCCAGGAACAGCAGCTGGGACGGGCCTGCTGGCTCCTGCGAGCACTAAAAACAAGCCGCCCCTTCCAGGAAAAAAGACTGTCCTAAGCACTGGCTCCCACTCTGGTATCTCTGACGATAGGGGAAACATCACAAAAGAGGGATTTTTTTCATGCTTTTCTCCACAGAAGATAATGAAAAAACTAGATCTTGCAAAAAAATAAACAAGCACGAGGGAAAAGGGAGCTTCCGTGTCCAATTTCAATACAAACATGTTTTTCGAGTTAAAAAGGCTATTTCCCCTGTCCCTTTGCCTTACAACTCTTTTCCCCTTATGTTTCCCTGCAACACCACCACACGAATCTGTAACTGGTACGTGTTCAGTCGCTGTTATTTCCTGGTTCCACGGTGCTGGAAAGGCACTCGGAGAACGGAGACGAGTCTGGGCCCCAGACACGACACGGGCTCTGATATTTAACCCCGCCGTCCGGCACCAGCTCTGGATTTGCTCCCTGAACCCACTCCTAACGCGAGGCGACGCTCAGGACAATTCCCTGACAGCCAGCCCTCACCAGCCCGTGCAGAACTGCAGTGGAGAGAGTAACAGGACAGGGGATAAAATACAGTGAGACAGGAGCGAGGAGGAGCTGGGAACTGTGTAACGAGCAGTCAGGGACAGAGGTGTGAATCCAGGCCTTGCGGAGCGCTGGTAATTCCCCTTTTCCTGCACCTGCTCTGAAAAAACCCGTGAGATGACTTTTGGCGGTTCAGAGAACGCGCCCAAGGGCAGCTGCTGGCCTGTGGCTGAGGCTGTGCCTTCCTCCCCGGGGAACTGAGCTCCTGACACCAATGCAGCTCCTCGGTTCCCAGTCCTGCAGCTGGAATTAACACGGGAGAGGCTGCAGGGTGCCTGTAGCCCTGTGACCTGCCAGTGGCCAGCAAATGGATCTGGTCTGGAGCTGCCCCAAGTCAGCCACAGGCAAGAGAGCAGGAGGGAGCACCCACCAAGGCTGGAAAGCCTGGTTCCACACCACTCTGGTTTCACCACGAACGGTGCCCACCAAGGTGCCCCCGCTGCACGTGGGTCCCTGCCCTCCTTCAGCCTGATCTGTGCGTCTCCAAGCCAAGCTGAAAACTACCTTAGTGACAGAGAGTGTTCTCCCTACCGTACCCACTTAATTAAATATTGAAAGAGCTATTACCTTTCAGGGATGCCAGTGCACTGGCTGTGTCCATTATTTATAACATAATGTATTCATTATGCATTTTATCCCATGCTCCTATCTGCTGATCTCATAACAGGCCCTTAAACACAATTTTAAGCAATTAATCCTACCTTAATTACAGACTATAAATATATATAGAAGCCTCAGGACATCTCTTTCTTACATTTATTAGAAGTAAGCAAACATATCTAGAAATAAATCTGGTAATCAGGGAAGATAGGGGCATGGCCAAGCAGCCTGGGAATCACAGAACCGGAGCCGGGCACGTTTCAATTAAAACTGTCAGCCTGGGCTATCTGGAAAAAGTAAGTCTTGTCCTGCCACAGATCCCCTCCCACGACATCCCTCCCACCCAAACACCCCAGAACGTCCGGGGCTGCCCTCCAGGCTCAGCCAGCCACCCTCCCAGCCAACACGTGTCCCCAGTGCTCCCCGGAGC